>CAKNXH010063538.1:0-38834 GCA_932178445.1 Andricus quercusramuli | reverse complement strand
ATATATATATATATATATATATATATATATATATATATGTATATATATATTCAATTTAGAGAGTTGTGTTGAGCTTGTTGGAATAATGATGAATATGGCTTTATTGTGATTGATAAAGATAGTGGATATAATCAGGGTTCATATACAAAAGGATTTGATTGTTTTTATCAATTTTAGTGAAGCTATTGAAAAGAAACAGTAGCATTTTAAACCTAGAAGTATAAACTTGTCTTTCAAAAAAAGATAATTTTTATAAACAATAAGACATTTTAAATCAAATTGCTGAAGCTAGTGATGCAATTCGACGAAAGCATAAACTAATTAAATTGGGGAAGGAATGAGCAAAAAAAACTTTAAGTGATACTTTCAAACCTATCATTTCACCACTTGAAAAAATAATTTATGGTTCTGAAAACGTAAACAAACAAAAAAATGATAATATCCAGAGTGAGATGAAGAAGGAAGAAACGGGGAAGCCTTAGTTCTACACCGCTAGATTTTAAACATGTAATTTTGCCAACAGATTAACGAAGCAAAATGAATGGATTGCGACCGTTTTCAATTTTTTGGTTACATGATTTGACGTTTGAATACAAGAGTTTGAATACTGTAATGCAACTTTTTGGAAAGAGAAAATTATTGACAGCAAATTATTCTTTTTTGTCAAAGTTGCTGTCAAAATTACTTGCAATTGAAAAAATGGGAAGCAGGTCATTTTGACAGCAAATTCAGCGAGGTGCATCAGATATGAAATTATTAACTACGCCAATTTTTTTCATTGACAAGGAGATATTTTTGAAAACGAAACTCTTTTTCGTTCCATAAGTAATAATTTTGTAACTATATGCAGTTCAGAAAGCAGAGCTGAACTTTTCATGAACATAAACATGTTCATTTATGCTTACGATATTTTTGTAATCAGCAAGCTTTGTCAAAAGTTTCTCCAAGAGTAATTCGAGCATTCATGAGATCTGCTTTAGAGTTACGACGGTGATGGCGCTGACGTTTGAGCATTCAGCTCGTTGATGGTGATTGGTATGTCTGACCGTGATTTAGCCTGCGATATTCAAACGGTAAAAGTGTATTTTCCCATTGTCGTCGGAATGAGAAGGTATTGGTTTTATGTGGAAATCGACTTTTAAGATTTTATGAAATCTCGACGTTTTCGAACTCACTGATAGCACTCATTTCATATCGTGCGTTTTTGGCTTAGAATGTTCATTTTCGTTTTTTTTTTAATTTTGTAAATGCTATAACTCCAGAAATTTTTTTTATCAGAAAAAGTCATGGTGATAAATTATTCATCGTTTAGAGTACTACTCATAATCGTACATAGATTTTTTAAATCTTGAAAAAAGTGGTCTCAACAATTTTGAAAATAGGCTCCCTTTTCAAATGTACATCCAAAATGGCTGGCTGACGAACTTGACCTTTATTTTGGGACACTTCAAGAGCAGACCAAAGCCCAGAGCAATATGCCAATTTCTTCGAAAGTTATCGTGCTTACAAACTAAAAATCTAAATACATACATGCAGACAGACAGAGACATAGTCATAGAAAACCTGTTTTTCAGATTCAGGGGGTTTAAAAACGTGATCATTTGACAAAAACGGGGGTGGGGGGTCAAATTTTATACAAATATAAAACCTTCTCTGGTGAGAATGTAAAAAAGGCATGCTAGCGTTTAAAAGCTAATTTTTTTTATTTCGAATGTGTTCTTATGATAAAAATTGATCACAAATTTGTAAAACTTTTTTGAATGCACAATTTTTGTTCATTAATCTTTTTTCGTACCTTCCATCGTTTTTCCAAAAATTTGATTTTTTTATTGTCAATGTTATTCTCACGAATAGAAAAAAACTACGCATCCTATAGAAACATGATTACAACAAATTGTAGTTTTTTTTTTATGAACAAATTTCGTCTCTCCATTCTTTTCGTAGCTTGTGTTGTTCATGTAAAAATTTAATTTTTCTATTTTCAATTCTGTTTTTTACAAATAAAACAAAACTACGCGTCGTATCAAAAAGTGTATAATAACAAATTTGTAGATCTTTTTTGGGTCCACTATTTTGACTAGTTTCTTTTTTTGTCGTGTGTTGCACAGTTTGACCGTAAAATGGAATTTTTTATTTTTTATTATTTTTTGTGCGGTCAAAACTTGAATTTTCGATTTTACAAGAAAATTCAAAAGGTTCTTGTGACAATCTTGTAGGATGTTTAAAATGCAACGCTTTGCTTCTCGTGACATTTTTTTCATATCGTGCGTTATTTGGCTTAAAATTTTCATTTTCGTTTGTTCTTTGGAGTCTGGTAAATGCTATAACTCGGAGAATTTATTTATCGGAAAGAAACATTAGGAAAAATTGTTCGTCTTTTTTAGTTCTACTAATAACCGTACATAGAATCTTTAAATCTTGAAAAAAATTGGTTTTCAAAATTTTGAAAATGCGCTCACTTTTTGAATTTGTATCCAAAATATCTGGCTAACGACCCTGATCTTCCTTTTGGGATACTTGAGGAGTATACCAAAGGCCAATATAATCTATTAATTTTTTCGAAAATTATCGTACTAACAAACTAAAAATTTACAGACAAACAGACAGACAGACACATTAATAAAAACCTGTTTTTCGGATTCAGGGAGTCTCAAAACGTGAACATTTGACAAAAACGGGAGGGGGGGTCAATTTTTACACAAATCTAATACCTTCTCTTATGAGAATGTAGAAATAGATTTTACTTCGGCGTCTGCCTGCTGTTGTCGTCGTCTGTGAACAATTTTCCGATTGGATTTTCCTTCGGCACACTGTTTTAAGGCCTGAAAAGAAAGGACGAGTTCGTGAACCAGCCAATTTTCATACAAATTCCAGAAGTCAGAACATTTTCAAAATTCTTGAGACCATTTTTTCAAGATTTAAAAATGATATGTACGGCTGTTCGTAGTACTCAGAAAGTCCCACAATTTATCCAAATGACCTTTTCCGATAAGAAGAAAATGATGAGAGTCATAGTATTTATAAAATTCAAACAAAAAAACGAAAATGAAAATTTTAAGCCAAACAATGCACGATATGGAAAAATCAAGAAAAGAAAACGTTGATCTTCAAAAGCCCTTCGTGATTGTCATAACAACTTTATAAATTTTCTTGCAAAATCGAAAATTCCAATTTTGACCCAAATAACGCGAAATATGAAAAAAATTTCGGAAAACAAGCTTGTTGCTTTTGAGAAGACCTATAAGCTTTTCTGTAAACATTTTTTGGTAGGAACTGTAGTTTTTTTTATGTATGAGAACTGGTATTGGAATACTTCTATTTTAATTTCTGATTCAAACGAAGCGAGATAAAAAAATCAAAAGAGTAGAATTTGTGCTTTTAAAAAGCCACATCAAATTGCCGTTGAACATTTGTTTATAGGATCAATCGTAAATCAGCAAGATAATTTTGTAATCTTATCCTTAAATATTTATTTGTATACATTATACGGTGAGCGCAGAAACCCGACGGCGAATATTATGACGAGAACGTATTCCTTAAGGCCGATAGAACTTTTGAAGAGTTTTACACCACTCTCACTCAAATTTAAGCTTGTTTAAACTATCGACCAATTTCAGCACACTCTAAAGATCCTAATGATCTGGAAGTACTTACTCTAGGCCATTTTTTGATCGACAAACCAATAATGGCACTTCCAGAACATGGTGTCTAAGATGTCAATGAAGATCGCTTAAATCGGTGCGAGCAATTACAACAGATGTATCAACATTTTCGGCTTCGCTGTCATCATGATTACTTACACGGTCTTAAACTGCGATATAAATGGAATAGAGACACCCACTTAAATGTCAATCTCGCCGCTATAGTAATTGTAGAAGATGACCTATTAGCTCCGATGAAATGGCCTTCAGGCAGAATTGTCGAACTACACCCTGGAAAGGACGGTATTGGGCGTATTGTTATGTTAATCAATCGATTATTTGATACGACCACTAGTAGTTTAGATGTGTCTATTACCTGTCGAAGTAGTTAATGGAGAAAAAAAGTAGAAATAAGCAGTAATTTGCGTTCACGATTTATAATCAGTATTGTTCCACAATTATCATTTTGTTTCGAAAGTTTTGCTTTGAAGCTGGCATAAAATAAATATACTAACTGAACACTGTTTCATCGACAAGATGAAAGTATTAGTACGCCACTAGAGGTGCTTGTATTATTATTATCATTGTAGCTTTGTAACCATCTTGTCTTCTTAAAAAATACGCGAGTTTGTATTACCCTGCCAATGAAACAGCACTGAAACGGCATTGGCGAACGGCATTGAGCCGCCAGTGCCGTTTCAGTGACTGTTTGTGCTGATTTCGGTACCTAAACAGCACTCAGAGTGCTGCGACGGTCATATAATGCAGCGTTTCCCAAACTGCTACCGCGGGTAGATACCCTACCGCCCGGTAGGGGGATGCCACCCCGGGCCCGGTAGGCTCTCCGCTGCGAGCAGACGGCTGCTTTCGTATACCTGCCACGAATAACCCTTTCATTGTTGCGAGATAATGACCAGTTAGAATAACTGAAATTATAAAGACATGGTTCAATTTAATTTTAATTAGCTGAATGAAATCCGTTAAATAATTTGAGAAAAATGAAAGAAAAGTTCTTGAAAATCGGTTGATATCTGCACTAACCAAGGAAACATTTACAAATCTTGTGAATATGCAAATGGGATCTCTCAGTGTAACAAAAGTGCGATAACTCTCGAAGTTATTATCCGATTTTCGTCTATCTTTTTTTAACGTTTTTGTCATAATCTAACAAATCTAACGCATCCTATTAAAGTTTAATTTATTATTATTTTACCAAATTTCATTTTCCTCAACCGACTCTAATTCTCTAACAATGGGAAGGTCGCGCTAAGCAAGCATCCGCGTCCGAGTGACAGGCGTCCAGTGTCTCTCTTGGGTTCCAGTATTGTGAAAAAATTTGAGGGTGGCGACCCTACCGCTCCCCAGAAAGTGCGAAAAAAGTTTGGGAAACGCTGATATAATGGTTCTATTATATTCGTCACGTACCGGGCGGGCAAAGTGGTTTACAGTAGTCGGCCGCCACCAACCCGAATCCCTTTCAAAAATGTTCTTCAAATTGTTATTACTTTTTTGAATGTATGAATTTCCTCATTATATATATTTTATAATTTTAAATTATATACTAATATACTATTCTGGAGTTGAATTAAAAAGTGTTGTCTGTTTTTGCGTATCTCATTCTATTCACGAGACGTATTATATTCATTACAATTTTAAACTTTCAAAAAAAAGTTAGATATCTGAAATGATCGAAGCCCGTAGATTCTGAATTTCTCACTTTCGCAGAGGTAATTTCAAAATTTAACCAATTTTAATTTTTAGTTTTCAATCCCTCTCAGCTGGTCTACTTGGTAGCCTAGTCGCAGGTATAAAGGGAACTTCTGCAGGCATTAAAAACTGGAATCTGAGTAGCTTTCAACGAGCAGCACTGAAACAGCACTGGGCAGTGCCGTTTCAGTGCCGCTCAATCAGCAGGGTACAGTATGACAATCAGCAATTATACATTCATTAACGAAAATTCAACAATGCACCTTTGTAGTTTCCTAATTTACAGTAAAAGAGACATTCACGGTTATTCATGAATTTTAGCTAGATATCCACCTAATCGCGGTCGTAGATATTATTCGTTTTATTTTGAATGTTTAACCTTCCCGCGGGCATGCCTTTTGGAGTCACACGAGCGGGCGCGCGCCGCACTCCATGCGGCTAATCAAACAATCGATTTATTCAGACAAAAGGCGCGTTTTGTTCATCTGTGAAGGGATTATTTCAAAGAAGAACATTATTCTGAATAAATTGCAATTTATTTGGGAACATTGGAACCGCAATAAATACATAAACGCGCACCTCACTACGTGCGGTGGAGGTAAGCACGAGACCGGGAGCGCGCTTCACTGCGTGCGGCGGATCTCGACTGCTGACTTTGACAGACGGAATGCGACTGACAGAAATTTTTCTGGCGATTCCCCTGCATGCGAATCTATCGGAAGTAGTGTTAACTATAGGATTACATCTCGCCCCAAAGACATTTACCCCTTCTGATCTCACCGAAATTCAAACAATTCTGGTTGTGCCGCACGCAGTGCGGTTACGCGCCCGCCGGAAGGTTAACATATCCCATAAGAGCTGTTAGGAGACTGAAAAACTAATTCTTAAACTTCCAAGCATCTGGTATAAATCATAAGGGGCGCATCACTAAATGCACAATAACAAACCGTCATTCTAACGTACTGTTCTGGAATGCTTGAACAAGATGGCGTCAACAATTTGTTTGTCGGTAAAACTCAAGAGAACCGCTGAAGATTTTCTCATTAATACATTCCAAAGAGATGATTTCATATGAGCTACGTACGTATGAAATGTTTAAACAATACATTTTTTTTGTATAAAATCAAAAGAGAACTGATAAGGAATTTGTTATTAAAAAGTACCAAAGAGGTTGCTTTAGATGATTAGTTCATATTTTTGAATAATTAGAAAAAATTTTCAATTTAAAAGAATTTTGAAATAACACCTCTTTCTCGACATTGCAAATTATTATTTTCCAACTAATAAATAGCGTATGATTATCACGCACTCAAATGAATGGTTAAATGACGTCAACAATTTCATTTGGTTGAATGTCGGTAATGTCGGTAAGTAGGAATCGTTGTCCAGCACCAACCAATTTTATATTTATAACCATAAGTTTACAACTAAAGCAACTGCGTAGTCAGTATGATATATTATAGTATAGTGTAGTCGGTCAGACTGTTTGTGGTTTCAAATTTCTTACCTTACTTGCTAAAGTTCACGGTAGACATTGAGTCACCGAATTACGTCACTCATTGGTTAAGAATTTTTATTTTTTTTTTATTTCATTAACAAATATCTTAGGGGTTTCACTTCACTGTAAAAAAAAGTATCATATCAAGGCCAGTTTTCGGTACTGAAACAGTCCTCCAAAAATATAGTCTCGGGTGGCTCCATTTAATGCCACTTTATTTTGATGCCACTAAACGACGTTTTATTACTACTTTTTTGGATCAAAACAGGACTGAAGTGAGATCAAATTTCAATGACGTTACGTAGCACATGGAAACGTCAAACGTCCGTGAACTGTCACTGTACTTCGTTCGGGTTGTTTCGATGGTTATATGGCTTTATGGCAAAAAGCTTTGATCCAGAAAAATGTTGCGGTCAAAGCTAGCCAGTTCGTTCACACTAAGCATTTTTTGAAGGAAGACATTCTCCAGGATAAAATCCTGAAAGGACCCGATGGCGCTATTTTGAGAAAGGTAAGTGATTTGTATTTACTGTAAAACTGAAATCAAAATTAAAAAATAAAACAAAAGTCAATTCATTCTTCTTCAATAGACTGTATTTATTAGGTATTTTCACTCAGTACTCGTTTAAAAAAGTAACATTAATTTAAGATTTTGGTCGCATGAATTGTTAAAGAAGAAAAATTGAGGTTAGTATCATACATTTTCTAGCATATCTCACATATTTTCTATTCCTAAAATTACTAAAAATATGAATAAATTGTGTTTGTTGTTCCACGTGCTGACAGGAAAAGAAACCGAATTTTTTTTTAAATGAGTAGTAAGTGAAAATACCTAATAATACAGTTTATTGAATAAAAAAAATTTACTTTGGTTTTATTTGTAACTTTTCATTCCGATTTTACAGTAAATATATAATTATTCAACTATAACAAAATAGTGCCATCAGATGCTTTTAGGATTTTCTCGTGGAGAATGTCTTCTTTTAAAAAATGATTACTGTAAACGAACTGCCCAGCTTTCACGGTAAAATTTTTCAGAATTACAGCTTTTTGCCATAAAACTTTAATAGCTGGGTCTTTCAAAACGTTGGAAAAATTAATTTTTTTCATATTCGGGATTTTCGGGTTCTCCAAATACACTTTTGTAACTCGATGTGCACCTCGGAACGATGCACATCGCCATAATTAATTCGATAAACATAAAAACACTAGTGGAAAACTCCACCAGGCCGTTTTCACAATCATTGTTTAATGTACATATTACATTACAGGTCAAATTTGGTCAAAAATTAAAAAAGAGGAACTGCGTTGATTGCAAATCCGCACTATTTTATTCTGCAAGCGACGAAAGTTTAGGTCAAATCCAAACTAATCATCCAGTGGCAAAATTAATCACGTTAGATCAAAATTAAAATCTCCAGTACCCGGATTTTAAACTCTTTGATTTTATAAAATCAATCGAAAACTCATTTTCTCTGCATTGCAAGCAAAGTCTTGTTTTTTATTTAGTCTTGAATGATTTGTCTAAACTCAAGTTTTACTTTTTTTATGCAGAACACGGGAAAGAAGTTTTGGTCTAAACTTTTCACTTTTATTTGCAGAATAGAATGCGACATTTTTCTAAAATTTCTTTAGCTGATTCCAAAAAAGGCTAATATGCAGAAAAAGAAATTAGCGATATTAGCTGGAACCTAATTCTAATTCGTAATTTATTAAAGACTTCGAAAAATAACTTTCGATTAACTTGAGTGTTGCCAAAGATGAAAATATTCGTTAACGGTCTTTCTTTAAGAGTGGCTATACAAATTAGAGGTGTGCAGTCCTTTATTCGAATTTGTAATACAAATTGAGACACGCCTGGAAAGTTGGATTCTTTGAAATAGAAAAAATTTCTAATGTACATCAAACAGGTTTGACGTCCTTAAGCTATTAACATTTCTAAATCAAACTAACTCCTGTTTTTCTAAAAAAATGACTCCAAAACTCAAGTCTAATATTTGAAATTCGACTTATTTGAACAAATCGAATTTCGAAGATTCGACTTGAATTTTGAATCCATTTTTTACAATAAAAAAGTTATTTTTATTTTAAAAATTGTAATAGTTGGAGGAAATCAAGGCGGTTCGATGTACAGTTACATTTGTCTCTATTTCGGAAAAACCAATATTCTAAGCGTTCTTGAATTTGTATTAAAAATTCGAATAAACGACTGCACGGCTTTAATAAAAATGCTAAAATATTTTAGCTTGGTTAGAAAGTCTATTTGATTTTAAAAATTTGACATTTAAGATTTCGTTATTTGTAATAGAAAATATTTGATAATGTATCATATTTCTTGTTTGTAATGTAAAGATATAATAATTATATTATATGGGTTATTCTCCACGCAGAGGGCACCATCGAAAAAACTAAATTGAAAAAAAAACATTGTTTCAGTCCTTTGAAAAGCCATCCGGGTATCTCCAATTTCAGTCCTTAACCCTACTTCCCCAAGGAAGATGTGATTTGAACACCTAGATTACCAGGATTAACCATTGAAACAGTAAGACCTTGGGAAGAACATCCACCTCATTACTTTTCAATTATTGCAATATGAATTTTTCAATACTGAATAATAACTCAAAATGACATTATAAATTTTTGTAACTTTTACAATTTAAAATTTAATTCTTTGCATCATTTTCGATTTAACCGTTATCTTATAATCATATAAGTATTTATTATATTTATCAGTATTTAATAATTAGATATTTATTCACCAGTTTCCTCTTTTTTAAATAATGCTACCTTTCTCCCCCTTTCTATTTTCTCTATCACATTTCAAAAGTAGAAGAAAATTTAAACAATGAAGAATTCTCATAAGCATGAAGTTGAAAACAATTAATACAATACTCCGTGTGCATCATTTTAGTTCTCTAGTACGTACCATTCTGCAATCTGAAGTTAGCAAAGTAAAATAGTACGAACGATGGCATCAAAACAAGACGATTTGGTATTATAACAGGACGCTGAAAAAGTGATGCTCAATTCAAATGGAACCATAGTTTTTACAGTGTTATTGAACAAAAAACGTAAGCCTTACGTTAGGTAGTTTTTGATTCAATCATCTTCAGATATCCTATAGCTATGCATCACTCGTCTAAAAATACAGGCGAGGTGTTGGTACAGGTTCTACAAAAGAATAACTTGACGTTCAGAATATAAATTTTGTTTATTGCATAAAAATCGCGAACAAAGATGTGGAAAACATGATATTAGAATTTAAAGAAGTGTTCGCACCAAATACAGTATTTAAAAAATCGAAGAAGGCTCGAATATCTATGAAAAATGTAAAAAAAAAATTTTTTGTCAGCAACATCAAATGCAGTACCGCGAAGCAATTCGTTATTGAAGCATCGAACTAGCTTTTTCAAAAAATGATTCTCAAAATTGAAAAACAACATTCCACTGCAATTATAACATGCTCAGAAGAGTAAACGCTGATATTGCGTCAACATTAATTTATTGATGTGTTGATTTAAATAACCTTCAATATCGATATCGTCGAACCTTCTAGATTTAGCACGGACATGAACCACGTTCTTTCTCGTGGAACAGAACTGCAAGCTGCCTGCAAGCCCTGCTCAATTTTTGTCGGGACGCGGATTCACAGCGCTAGGCTCATATCGCCCCATTCCTAGGGCGGGACGGGCCACTTAATTAAATGACTTATTACATATTAACTATAAGTAGAAGCATTATTCGGTTAGAGTATTATAAAAGGAAGACATATCTCAAACATATTTTTGAAAAATTTTGCGGCATATTTGAAGTATTTAACGTTAAAATGATACAATCCTTATTCTTAACCTCTCTCAGCAAAAAAAAATCTAATTGTGGCGAATTTAGGCGAATCAGCATTTTTAAATTTTCCCGAATCGCTCTTTCTGATTCGTTGTAACGAATTTGAGCGCATTGGGGCAAATTGAAATCGTGCGAATGCAATGCGGTCCGTTGAAACGAATTGGGTTGAATTTAGCTCTCAGAGACCCAATTCGTGTGAATCGTGGAATGTTTAATGTGTAACGAGAGGTTACACACGTGTGCGTTATCAAGGCACACGTCAACCGTGCTTCCGTCACCGACCCTAGCGATCCTCTATCCCCACCTCTAGCAAACTGACAGCTATCACGGAAACTAACCGTTTAAATGATTGCTCGACGCGAAGAACGGGCAGTCGAGCTGGGCACGGCGAACCGTGCATATCGGGGAGCTCGTGCCCAGGGAAGACTCTCGCGCTCTCCCTATCAATAGGCGCACCTATGGTAGTGGGAGTACCGGCTAGAATCGCAAGGAATAGGAGCACCTATACTTGCCATTCTTGAGTTAGTCTCGGGAATAAGAATTGCCAATCGACAGGAGCACTTGTGATTGTCAATTCTGAAAGCCGTAGAAATATCAATCAACGGGCGCACCCGTGGTTGCCATTTCGCGCACTACCAACGTTACCGACATTACGGACCCTACAAATACGTGTACGATTTCTGTAACGAACAGGCGCACTTGTCGTTACAAAAATCCAAACATAAATGTTAACTGACAGGAGCACCTGTAGTTACCATTTATCACCATTTCCGACTTTACCGACATTTAGCAAAATTCCGTTTGGAAGTAATAGAAAAGGAAGGAATAAATTCGCACCCAACAGGCGCACCTGTGGATGTCAATTTGGCCGATATAAATGCTAATCTATAGGCGCACCTATGATTACCATTTCGTCACAGACTTACCGGTTCATTACCGACATACCGACCGTACCGTATCACTCCCTACCTCAACCTCTCCTTCCACAATTACCGTACCGACCGTAGAGGAGAAGATTTAGGGCGCGGATAATTGTAAAATCGATGACTATCGAGTAATTACCCGTAAGACTCAAACGTTTCTTTATCTGTAATTTCAGGAACCGGAATAAATATAAAAGGGAACCCGATCCCTTTTCTGCCTCCGTTCGGCTAGACATCACGCTCAATCCGATAGGACCACATTCATCACATACACACGTAAAGGCTGTCACCGCGTTACACTCGACATCTACACTTATTACTGTTATTTACGCACACACACACCTGCACACACGCACACCCTCACACACATTAGGCACACAAAGTCACTAGGCTATAAGTTCGTTTTGTAATTTTTGGTAGGGAATAAATATTTTTGATACTTTTGTTAGTTAAAAGATCTGTCTTTAATTGTCTCTAAATACCTAACCCTGGCTAGGCTGAAGCGTCCGCAGAGACAATTAGTGGGGAGGGGTAAAACAGAACATCACATGGCGCCCGAACAGGTTTAGACATAGATTTTTTTTTATAGAATTGAGGAAATGCCCCCTTCCCTATCTTTCCATATACCATCCCCCCTCCCCTCTTTCCCTTCCTTTCTTTTTCCACTCCTTTCCCCTCCCACTTTCAACATAACCGTATAAATTCAGCATCATGCTGACAAAAAGGACAGTCCCGTAAGCTCCTCGAACAAGCTCACATCTCTGCTCAGATACCGCTGACAGATACCGTTTTGAGGTTTATAAAGCGACCGCGAGTTACCAGTTCCGCAAATATAAATCTGCTCAGATTACCGCTGACAGACACCGAACCACTCCGCTTTCTACGGGTTACCAGTGAACTAAATTTTCAACAGCACGACCAGCTTTCGTCAAAAGCAACGGCTTCACCATGCCAGGCGTTTCGTGGATTTACAGCCTCCGGAAGGATGAATTAGAAGACGAGCTACGAAAACACGGCCTCGACACTCAAGGAGCGGCAGCAGTGCTCCGAAACAGAATGGTGACATTCGTGAGAAAAAATCCAGATCTATTTGAAAATAAGCCAGCCGACGATGCCGATTACAAGGAGGACCTCGACCGGACAAACGACCTCGAAGCCATGCAAGAAGAACTAAACAAACTCAGAATGGCTACATCGTCACCTCGAACGCAAACAACCAGAACCGCTACCGCACCTCCATTAAGGGAAAACAACGAGACGAACACCGCCGACCAGACCGTTCCACTTCACCGTAGGATTCATGCAGAATTCCCTGATATTTGGGAAGAACGTGAAGTAGTGCCAGCATCTACCAAAATCCAGGATCAAATGAGAAAATGGAACTGTCATTTTGATGGTAAAAACGTTTACGGATTTTTGGAAAGACTTCAAGAACTACAAAAAGCATATGGTTTCTCTGATGACCAAATCTTAAGAGGTTTTCCAGAACTTCTAAAAGGAGACGCACAACTTTGGTACCGCAACTGCGCGTCCAACATATCCACACTACAAGAACTGGAACAGAGTTTAAGGAAGTTCTACCTCCCTCCCTCCGAGCTGCGACAGTTAGATCAAGAGATCTACAACCGGCACCAAGGGACAAACGAGCCCATAAGAAATTTCGTCACCTCTTTGTTGACTCTGACCAGAAGACGCGGAGGCTTCACACCCGAAAAAACTATGGAGACGCTATATTTCAACATGAAGCCCGGACTACGTCTTTACATCCGACTCCCAGACGTCAACACACCGGACGAGCTGATCCAAAGGGTCGAAGAAATAGAAGAAGCACAAGAGCAGCATGCAAAGGAGACACAAGCTGACAAGAGATCAGTTTCAACCTTAACACCGGCTTACGATCCCAGCGAAGTTTGTTGGCGTTGCAAGCAAAGAGGACACTCAAGGAAGCAATGCCAAAACCAACCTCGAAAATTCTGCTCGCAATGCGGAAAGGACGGAATCCTTACGCGAGACTGTTCCTGCAAGAACAAGGGAAACGAGAAACGGGCCGGACCCAACTAGGCTCAAGCCCGGCCCGATATATCCCACCGACAGAAGAGCCCAGGATTTTCGTTCCCGTCAAAATCGGCAAACTTGAAATAAACGCACTAGTGGACCCAGAATCGGTCTGCTCCTACGTTAATAAGACAACAGCTGAGCGCTGTCTATCTCAAGAGTGGAAGCACCAAGAAAACAACACCGTAGCCGTCATGGCCGACGGTACCGAGGCAACGCTTGGCGATTGTCTCACTGGACTTCTAGAGTCAATGGGAAAAACCATCGAAGAAGAAGTCTCCGTTTTGCACAACCTAAACCACAACATGCTTTTAGGAATCGATTTGTTAACTCTTTTAGGCCTCGATATCCGCATTAACGGAATTAAAGTCTTTCCACCAAAACACCACCGCACAAGGGAAGTCTGCAGCACCGAAGGACCCGTACCGATTACCAACCTAAGGCCTGAAGAAAAGACTGTCGCCGAAGAATTTTTGGGGAAGCAATTACAACGTTTAACATCAGTCAAGGGCATTACACCGCTTGCCAAACACCAAATCCGCCTAGAGGACCCAACACCTTTAAAGCAGCGCTACCGTCCGAGAAATCCAGCCATACAGGAGATTATTGATAAGGAAGTCTCTGAAATGCTCAGCGAAGGAATTATCCAGCCATCGAGCAGCCCCTGGAGCTCACCTATCCTGATTACACGCCGCAAGGATGGGAGACCAAGATTCTGCATCGACTTCCGGAGACTTAATCAGGTATCGAAAAAGGACGCCTACCCGATTCCGCAAGTAAATGCCATTCTGGACAAATTACGTGGTGCGAAATACCTTTCTTCAATAGACCTCAAAAACGGATATTGGCATGTGCCACTCACCGAAGACAGCAAACCGTTAACAGCATTCAGCGTACCAGGAAAAGGACTATTCGAGTTCAACGTCATGCCCTTCGGACTTCATTCTGCACCATCAACATTCCAACGGCTACTCGATAGAATCATCACTCCAGATATGGCCCCCCATGCTTTTGCGTACTTAGACGACATCGTGGTCTGCTCCAAGACCTTCGACGACCACATTCAGGCCCTACAAAAAGTTTTTGACAGGCTCTATGAGGCAAAACTACGACCAAACCCGGACAAATGTCATTTCTTCCGATCAAAACTCAAGTACCTCGGACATGTAGTAGATGAAAATGGACTCCATACCGACCCAGACAAAGTTGCAGCAATCCAGAGCTTAAAACCACCAAGAAATCTGAAAGAAGCACGAAGATTCTTAGGACTAATTTCTTGGTACCGCAGGTTCATCAAGGACGTAGCACGAGTAGCAGCACCACTCCACCAGCTATTAAAAAAGAACGCAAAATGGATTTGGACGGACGACCACCAAAAGGCTTTTGATGAGCTCAAAAGAAGCCTAACATCAGCCCCAATTCTCTCCTGCCCGGATTGGACAAAAGAATTCCTTCTTCAAACCGATGCCAGCAGAGAAGGGCTCGGAGCTGTTCTCACTCAAAGGGATGAAGATAGAGAACGCATCATCGCCTACGCCAGCCGCGCCGTCAACAAGGCCGAGAGCAACTACTCGGCTACAGAATTAGAATGCCTCGCCGTCAAATGGGGCATCTGGAAAATGAGAGACTACCTCGAGGGATACCATTTTACCGTCCTTACCGATCATTTATCGTTAAAATGGCTAGATAAAATCGACAACCCATCAGGACGTCTAGCTAGATGGGCTATGGAACTTAGCCAGTGGGATTTCGAGATCAAATACCGCCGAGGAGCCGACAACGTAATCGCCGACACCCTATCAAGGCAACCCCACGAAACTTGTGCTGTCCGCAAAAAGGAGGATCAAGACTGGTACCAAAAGCGGTACAAAGCAGTTACAGACAACCCCGCTGAAAATCCAGAGTATTGCATCCGCAATAACCGTCTTTACCGTCACATACTGCATACTCTGGACTTCAACGACTACGTCCAAGGAGAACAGTGGAAGATCTGCGTACCACGTTGCGACCAGCAAAGAGTGCTTCGAGAAGTACACGACGACCCGAAAGCCGGACACCTTGGAGTAGCTAAAACTCTCGCTCGCCTTGCCAGGCATCACTATTGGCCAGGGATGTTAAGAATGGGAGCTCAGCACGTCCGAAATTGCGAGAGCTGCCAAAAATTCAAGGCCCAACAACAGGCCCCCGCTGGCACAATGCACGCTACTAATGTCGAAGGACCGTGGGAGATGGTCTCCATCCATCTCATCGGACCATTACCTCGATCCACCGCTGGAAATACTTGGCTCCTGGTCATGCAAGACCGTTTCACCAAGTGGGTGGAAGTCCGCCCCTTAAGAAAGGCAACCAGCCAAGCGATTGCAAACGGCATCAAGGACCAGATCTGCCTTCGTTACGGTTGCCCGACCACCATAGTATCAGACAACGGCCGCCAATTCATAGGCAAGGAAGTGAAGGCTCTACTACAGGACTTGCATATTACTCACCGCTTTACACCACCGTATTCACCGCAGTGCAATCCTGTCGAAAGAGCAAATAGGGTCATTAAAACCATGATCGCTCAAAATATCAAGAAGTCCCAGAAGACGTGGGACCAACATCTTCCTGAGCTCCAGTTTGCCTACAACACAGCAACCAGCGCTTCCACTGGATTCTCACCGGCCTACTTGAACTACGGCAGGGAACTACGCACACCTGGCAGCCTCGCTGATGAAACCGCATTACCCGCCAGAGAGAAACATCAGCACCGCCTTGACAAACTGCAGGCTGCAATCGAACTCGCCCGAAGCCAGATAGCCAGAAGTTTCCAAACGCAGCAGGGCCACTACAATTTAAGACGGAGAAAATGGGCTCCTGAGATCGGCGACAAGGTACTTAAAAAGACCCATCACCTGTCAAATAAAATTGGCAATTTCAATGCCAAACTCGCTGAAAAATTCGAGGGCCCATTCATCGTAATAAAGAAAATCTCAAGCGTCATATTCGACTTGAAAAGCGAGAAGGGAGCTCTGAATCGGCACATACACGTGAAGGACCTGATACCCTATAGGGAGGACCCCCACCAGCTGGACCCCCACCTTCAGGCCCCCCACCATCAAGACCAGTAGTCGACACCACCCGCTACCGACTGCCAACTGGCCAGTGTTAGTCCAACTGTGCCATCGGCAACATGGAGACCGAAATTGCAAAACTCGAACGAGAACTCGAAATGGACGGGTTTGCAAAGTTCCGGGAGATCGGGCCCACATACAACAACGAAGAGCCAATGACCATCAGCCAGGCTAACGCTGAAACAAAAAAGGAGCTGGAGGTCTTCGAGAGGAAGACGACTCGACCGAAGATCACAACGGGAAAGACGAGGAAAGAAGTGCTCAGCCTATCCTCGAAATACCAGGCGAAGACCATCACGCGCTCGGTTTTACCAACGTCAAGAGACCGGGCCAATACCACCAAGCACCCGACAACTAAGAGTCGACAAGCACGAGCACCGATAACAAGCCAACCGGCCCAACACACCCTTCCTGTGCAGCCCGATCAACCGACTCAGCCCATCAAACGGGCTAAAGCCGCTCACTCCACCGAGAACACCCAGCCTGAGCCACTTTCGACAGCATCAGCCCTAAAGATCCAGAACCCGGAGAAAACAGCTGAGCCCGTCATCCCAGCTCCAAGAGCACCTTCAATTGTTCCGGAGATCAGCATCGTAGAAAGAACCCACATCCTGGTCACCTTCACCGGACAAGTAACCTTCCAGGTGCCCCTAGGCACACTCCGCTGGCGAGGCCGTCACGCAGGCCGACGCTATAGGCTGCGCTTTGCACCCAATGGTGCGGTTCGTTCCGTTAATGTTTCCGTGAGTAGAGCAAAATTTAAATTTTCTGTTCCGCATTTTATAGTACTGTGCCGTATTTTTGCTCATCATGTAAACCTCACCTGTTATCATTATCTCCTATCATCACATTGTAAACCCGTGGTTCATATTTATAAACTGTATCGACATCATTTCAACTCACTGATATTTCCGAATTATTTAGCCACATATTTCCGCTCTGTAAATTTCGCTCTCCGAAATGGGGGGGAAGTGTAACGAGAGGTTACACACGTGTGCGTTATCAAGGCACACGTCAACCGTGCTTCCGTCACCGAGCCTAGCGATCCTCTATCCCCACCTCTAGCAAACTGACAGCTATCACGGAAACTAACCGTTTAAATTATTGCTCGACGCGAAGAACGGGCAGTCGAGCTGGGCACGGCGAACCGTGCACATCGGGGAGCTCGTGCCCAGGGAAGACTCTCGCGCTCTCCCTATCAATAGGCGCACCTATGGTAGTGGGAGTACCGGCTAGAATCGCAAGGAATAGGAGCACCTATACTTGCCATTCTTGAGTTAGTCTCGGGAATAAGAATTGCCAATCGACAGGAGCACTTGTGATTGTCAATTCTGAAAGCCGTAGAAATATCAATCAACGGGCGCACCCGTGGTTGCCATTTCGCGCACTACCAACGTTACCGACATTACGGACCCTACAAATACGTGTACGATTTCTGTAACGAACAGGCGCACTTGTCGTTACAAAAATCCAAACATAAATGTTAACTGACAGGAGCACCTGTAGTTACCATTTATCACCATTTCCGACTTTACCGACATTTAGCAAAATTCCGTTTGGAAGTAATAGAAAAGGAAGGAATAAATTCGCACCCAACAGGCGCACCTGTGGATGTCAATTTGGCCGATATAAATGCTAATCTATAGGCGCACCTATGATTACCATTTCGTCACAGACTTACCGGTTCATTACCGACATACCGACCGTACCGTATCACTCCCTACCTCAACCTCTCCTTCCACAATTACCGTACCGACCGTAGAGGGGAAGATTTAGGGCGCGGATAATTGTAAAATCGATGACTGTCGAGTAATTACCCGTAAGACTCAAACGTTTCTTTATCTGTAATTTCAGGAACCGGAATAAATATAAAAGGGAACCCGATCCCTTTTCTGCCTCCGTTCGGCTAGACATCACGCTCAATCCGATAGGACCACATTCATCACATACACACGTAAAGGCTGTCACCGCGTTACACTCGACATCTACACTTATTACTGTTATTTACGCACACACACACCTGCACACACGCACACCCTCACACACATTAGGCACACAAAGTCACTAGGCTATAAGTTCGTTTTGTAATTTTTGGTAGGGAATAAATATTTTTGATACTTTTGTTAGTTAAAAGATCTGTCTTTAATTGTCTCTAAATACCTAACCCTGGCTAGGCTGAAGCGTCCGCAGAGACAATTAGTGGGGAGGGGTAAAACAGAACATCACAAATGGATGATACATACGTATTGGGACAAGTTGTGAAGAATTAAAATTACTAGCATCGAATGCGTTGCTATTCTTAATGAAGAGTTTGAAAGTCTTTCAATTTAATTCTAAATTGTTTATGAATAAAGTAATTTAAAAAAGTACAAATACAAACTTATTCGTATTTTTTTGTTAAATCTTTGTACTAGAAAAATCATAAATTTAATAATACAATTATTATTTATCATCGTGGAGATTCTCTGTTTGCAGATATTTAACATTATCTAAGACCTTTGTTTTTCAACGAAATATGAAGAAGCTAAATTGCATTGATATAACAAGCGAATGTGCAATTTGAATTACAATAATCACGCAATTTAAATCGTATAAATATTTAAATAGTTTACTTTAAGTAAGTTTATATCCTTAAATACTTAAATAATAATATGTGTGTCACAGGCCCTTAAATTATCTATATTTTTGATGCCTTCTGGAAGCTCACGATTCATATTAAAAAACATTCAAAAATAACGTGTCCGTGAAAATATTTTAAAGTACAGCGTGAAGGATTCTTCACAAAAAAGTACGAGTTTTTAACTTTCGATCTTGAATTTTCGAAAGTTCTATATAAAATATAAACTTTTGTACGCAGTCTTCAATGCACAGTTTTTCCTTAAACTAAAAGAAATATACAGTCTCAAAATATTATTTTTCTACTAACAAGACCTTTAATTTTGTTAAATAAACAAACGAGAAGAGGAACAGCTTCAGCTTATGACATAAAATGGGTAATTCAGTCTATAATTTTAATTTTTTTAAAGCAAGGAATTATTATTTCTGAGAATATAAAATTTAGAACTCACAAACACTCCATGAAGTGAAAACCAATCCATTTTTTAAATATAAGAGTGCGCTTTAAAGCGTAAACCTTGCTGTTTTTTAAGAAAGCGGAATTGTTCTCGCAAGGTTCCCACTGAAACTGAGTAAGAGAAATGCTATGATATCCCTTTGTGGTTGCTTGAGTTATTTCAAGAGGATCAGGGGATTTTGAAAATCCAAAATCATCGTGAGTAGGAACTTCATTAAAGTTCTCTTGCGGTGGAGATGATATGTCCTCATAGCTCCTTGTGAGATCTTCGTTCTGAGAGACACAGAAATGAGATGCAAGATTCGAAAATCGTTCATTTTCCTCAAATGTATTCGTAATTTCTATTTCTTGTGCTTCTTCAAGTGAAAAGTTGTCACGAGCATTTCCTTGCCTATTTTCTTCACGGTATTCGATTTCATTGCCTCTTTGGTTGCTTTCTTTGGGATTTTCTTCTGTAGTTTCATGCGGATTTTCTTCATCATTTTTTGTAACTCTCTTCTTGTCCCCTCATTGATAGACTCATATTTTCAGCGATATTCCGAACGTCTAATGAAACATCTTCATCACTATCATCAATACTGACCTCCTAAGTATCACCAACTGCATTCATATCCTTACTTGTAGTACGAGAGCAGATTTTCTTTTTGTGGCCTATAACATATAACATTTATCATAAGAAATTATTGAATAATTAAGTAGATTGTGAAGAAAAATTTGTCTGCGAAACTTACTTCGGCTCTCATTTTTCATGTCGGCAATTTTTTTGGGAATATAATCGCTGGCATTTTAGCTTCAATTTCAGCATTCAATTCGCTCATTTTATTTCCAGCCATTACCCACAAACGATAGAAATCTGAAAAACAAATCACAAAAGAACATATATTTAAATATCAATCAATATCCCTGAAATTATTGCATTATTGTAAAATTGTCATTTAAAAAGAAACGTATGTATGTATTTATGTATACCATTAAGCCACACTGTTAGAAAAATCTGTATGAGATTTAATATACATGTGTGTGAAGCAAATATGCACTACCGCTACTGAAATGTAACATACATAGGTGCAGTGAATTTAATATACATGTGTATTAAATTTAACATACAGTTCGGTATAGCAGTCTGCATGAAAACTCAAAGTGCTTTCATTTTTTTTTATACAAGTCCCTTTTGTGTTGACGTTTGTGCGAAGGGATGATCAAAAGAGGCGGACGCGTGTTGCAAGCGTGTCACGCCAGCATCTGTGTAGGTTTTCTGACGGTCTAAGCTCGGTGAGAGTTTGGAGTCCTAGCCGTTTACCCATAACGTGGGAGAGAGAGGCAATTAGGGAGGAAGAGAGAGAGAGACAGAGAGTGACCCCGAAGTCCTGGGAAGGCAAACCCAGTGCCACTGAAGAGAAAGCGAGAACAGAGAGTGAGAGAGAACAGAGAGTGATCCCGAAGACCTGGCGACAAACCCAGGAACACTGAAGAGAGAGAGAGAGTGAGAGAGAACAGAGAGTGATCCCGAAGACATGGCGGCAAACCCAGGATCACTGAAGAGAGAGAGAGAGAACAGAGAGTGATCCCGAAGACCTAGGGCAAACCCAGGATCCCAGAAGCTCTGATTGGCCCCTGACTCTCGCAACGGAGTCGCAACGGAGCGGTGGGGACACCGTACTCCGTGCTGCCTTCCTTAGACTTCGAGCATCCTCGCGCCTTTTCAATATTAAATCTAAATATTAAAAATTTTCTTAAAAGAATAGTTGACAATAAAAATAAAATAGACATGACAGTAAATTTTACAAAAATCGTCCAATAAAAATCTTAAATAAAAGAATATAATTCTGGAACGAAAGTCATAATTAAAATCTAAAATATAAACTAGTTAATTTCTTATTGAACCCTATACCTATGTCAACATAAAAAAAACTATTAATAAAATCCTAAGAACCTTCCAGGGTGTTTATAATACATTAATATTTTACATATATTCTGGAAGGGAAATAAGCGCTAAATTATATTCTAAACTAAAAAGATTTCCTTCTGCAACCAGGCCGTTTTTCAAAAGGATAATTCAGTCCGTATTTGTTCACAAAATTCTTCCCTCCAGAAGTAAAAAAAAATGTATTATTAAAATATACTATTTCTAGATTAATTGATTTTATTTATCCACTGCAAAAATGATAATTAAACAAAAATAAAACTTTGTGGATAATTTTCTCGAATTTTCTGGAAGGAACATGAAAGCGACGCGAAGAGAAAGAGGGAGAGATAGAAAGAGAGAGTGTTGTTTTGAAGAAAGTTCTGGGCCCGGTATACGTGACTTCGAGCACGTAGGCCAGCGCGTGCCTACATGCCCGAAACCTTCCACCGGTCCAGCTGGACCCTATGACAAAAGTCCACGTGCCAAAACACTCGAGGGAGATTAACGCGTCCTTGCAGGCCATTGTCAAGAAGGGAAAACAAGCTCGTTAAATGACACCATTAGGAAGCGATTAGGTAGGAAGGATTTCCCACTTGGGTTTGAATAGGCAAACTCAAGCGGGGAATTTTACCATGACTCATAGCTTTCTAATGGTTCACAATATGTGCCTTACTGGCTCATAACAACTCCACCCCTTCCCGGATAGAGCTGGCTTACCCGATCTTGACAATGGCAAAAAAAAAACTCTGAAACGGCGTGGTTTGGCAAAAGGAGGATCTTTGGCTAAATAGTGGTGACAATGAACTTACACCTATACAGAAAACGTGAGTGGAGGCGTCGCGGCAGTCCAGATAAAACATACAATATTTAAAATGATGGGTGCGTTTCGGCAGCCCTTGGAGAAAAATTTACATTGAATATGTACAAATTAAAAGAGCGGATATTTACAATGAGGAGGGTGCATTGCGGCAGCCCTTCGATTACAAAACTTACATGTTGCGGCGTCGGGGTGCGTACGGTCGAGCTTCCCTGTAGCTGACTGGATCCCTTCGTCGTAACGCGTAGCGCCTCCTGGCGCTACCCGGGCGCTCACCTGGCAGCCCGTCTTCGCTGTCGTCGTGGTCGTCGTCATCGTCGAGGCGCTCACCTGGCGCCTTGGCCTCGTTCTCGTCGGCACGCGGGTTTGGCCCGGTGCTAGTCTCGCTGGCTTCTCGTTGTGGGTGCAATTCCCTGTTGACACCTTGTTCCGCGCCCCTGCTTCCCGCGGCAAGGTCGCAGGTGGGAACATGAATCCGTGGACGTGATCTTCCGTCAGCGTCCTCCTCCTTCTTACCGACGGCTACGGTAAGATTCGCTCGTTCCTCTCCGCCGACGCTTTCGGCTGTTGTAACTCCGCCGACGCTTTCGGCCATTCCATCTCCGCCGACGCTTTCGGCAATTCGATCTCCGCCGACGCTTTCGGCAATTCTATCTCCGCCGACGCTTTCGGCTGTGGTAGGCCCGACCTCCTGGTCGGGTGGTTAAGCGGCGGGTTGGTCTGCCGGCTCGTTTCCTGCTGCTTGCGCAGGCAGTTTACGATGGTGGTGCTGCTGCCTCGGTGGGGGCTGCAGGGGCGTCCGCCTCTGCAGCACGTGCTCGCCAATTTCCTGGCGCGGCATCCGGCTGTCGTGTTTTGAGTATAGGGCAATCCCTATGGTAGTGCCGCCCTGGGCAGTAGTGGCATTGTGGGGGCGGTCGTGGCGCTGTCGTGGCATCCTGGTTAGCGCCCTGTGAGGAGTTGGTGGTAGTCCTGCCCTGTGTGTTTGATGCCGGCTTCTTCGGTGCATCCTCTGCTTCATCTGCTTCGGCCTGCACGGTTCTCTCTACTAAGTCCTCGAATGAAGTGATCGTAGCTGCTCTTAGCACCTTTTTGGTGCTAGGTTTCAGGGCTTCTAGGAGTAGGCCGACTACTTGTTCCTCGGATGCGGTAGGTAGAAGTCGAAGTGCCAGGAGGTTCTTTTTCTGCAAAAATACGCCGACTGCCTCCTCTTCTTCCTGTTTGGCGGCGTAGAGTTTAACGTGAAGTTTGTTTAAAGCTGAAACTCCGGCGTACTGTTGATTAATCAGGGCCCTGAATTTGGCCCAGGGTAGTTTCAGGCCCCGGTAAATCTCGTACAATTTCTGGGCCTTGTCTGATAGGAATTTGTCCACCATGCGTGACCATAATAAAGGCTCGATGGCTGCCTCCATAAAATAATGTTCGCACTGGCTCAGGAATGCGTCAGGATCTTCGTGATCCTGGCCAGTGAACATAGGCGTAGGTACATCCGGTGTTCGTATGGGCCGGATGAGTGCCCGCCAGTCGGTGTTGGTGGCAATTGGTGCTGGTATTGGCCTGGCTGTCGTTTCTTCCCTTCGTGGCTGAGGTGGCGGTGCTGTCTCGATGACTCGAGGAGTTGCGGGTGGTATTGGCACCCGAGGAATGAATACAGGGCCTGGCCTGCTGCTGGGACCCGGAACTGGCTGGAACTCGTCTGCGGGTTCTTGGAACAAAACCCGTTGTGTTCGTCGATTGCCTCCTGGCAGCGATCGTCGTCTTCCCCTCATTGAAGTCGGTCGTGTGTCTGCTTCGTATGCTGGTGGTGGTGAATTTGGCCTCTCCAGAGGGCCCTGTTCATTTGCTGGTGCCGGGTTATTGAGCGCCGCTGAGTTTTCTGGTTGTAACTCAGGAACCGGTTTGTTTCTTGTGGCCATCGTCCTTGCTGATGGCCGGCCTCGGCGAGACGGAGTCGGTGAGCGCAACATATGGTTCGGTTCGACCACTGACGAAACTCAAAGAAATAAATTCTTGAGCCCCACGTTGGGCCGCCAATTTGATACAAGTCCCTTTTTGTGTTGACGTTTGTGTGAAGGGAGTGATCAAAAGAGACGGGCGCGTTTTGCAAGCGTGTCACATCCGCCTCTGTGTATCTTTGGTCCGTCTAGTTCTGTCGAGATGTTGGAGGCAAAGCCGTGGTTCGTAGTGTAAATTGTGGTACCGGTAGGCTTGAAGACCGTCCATGAACGGCGGCCCGCAGGCTGACGCGGTTCGGGTCTGACGGTGGGCCACTCCCAGGATGGGCCAACTCACGTCAGGTGACGGAGGGCCGCGATCCGTGGTGGGTCCGCAACCGAGGACCTTTATTTTATTTTTTTTTATTTTTTTTTATTTTTTTTTAGGGGTGAAGCCCCGTCGTCAGTGTCGACCCGAATTGGGTTCCGTCAAGTCGGTTTCATCTACAAGTCTAGTTTACGTAGCGTCAGTCGTGTTCGTTTTAAAGGGGGTGAGAGAAGCGTGGGAGAGAAAGTCTCGTACGCACTGAGGATGAGTGTATCCTCAGAGTCGGAGGAGGGAGAAGAATCGATCACAATGATCGGAATGACCCGAGGAGGGGTGCCGGGTGCAACCGGAGCTTCGTAACGTCCTGAAAGATCAAGGCGGCCCGAAGCTGGGGTTGGAAGAGGTTCAGGATACTTGATGAGGAAGCGGGATTCAGGTGGGATGATCTCAACGGATCGGATTTGAGGAAGGCGGTGGGTAGGAGCTGGGAGGAGAGCAGCGTTCTTCCGCCAGCGTCGCTTGGGACGGACTCTATTTTTCTTACCCATAAGGTGGGAGAAGAGAGAGCTTAGGAAAGGAAGAGAGAGAGAGAGAGAGAATAATAGAGTGTGATCCCGAAGACCTAAGGCAAACCCAGGATCACAGAGCATTTGATCCGTCCTTTTGTTCATTAGAATCCTATTGATTTAATAAGGCAGGACATGGAACAATCGGGTTATTGAAAAGTAATATTTTCTGTCTTGTCTTTCGAAGCCATACTGTTTTTATCGAAAATTATGGAACTATGAGGAGAGTTTTTTGTTGTTTCAGTGAATTTTGTATACGTTCCTCAGGAAGTTTTTTTTTATTCTGAGAGGTTTTGATGTGTCTCCATTTTTGACTGGACTGAGCTTGCTTGTTAAACTTCTTTGGGCGGCACTCAGAGTCTCTCGTTTAATTGCTGTACGTGTTGTAGTATCAACTTTTGGCTTCTTGAATCGCATTTCCTTTTTAACAAAAACTTTATAAATTATTACAGCGTATTCCACATTCGCATTCATTTTTAAGTTGTGTACCTAATAGTTATAATGATTATATACATTACAAAATATTTGAAAACGTGGATACCGGAAAATCTCCCTCAGCGCTACCGCTCGGCGAATGCATTTGCCTTCAATCATCGTTCGCTTTGTTTCTCTCAATTTTTAATATATTCAGCTTATTCTCCAAGGCATGATTAACTCCTAGTACCTCGACAGGCTAACAAATGTAATGAAACATATAAGCCACGCATCAGAAACATAAAGTTGTGAGAACGAGGCGCAAGGTTAAAAAATTCAGTTTTATTCTAAAGCAGCAGAAATTATAGACCAGTCATAAGAGGGAGCGTTCACATATTACGTAAAATTTTTGATTATATTTCCAATAGCATAATAAGACGTTTCTCAAATGAAGAAATATTTTTCAAGATGAAGTATTGTCTCGAAATCATTGAAACGATATTTTGATGTAACACTGCATGCTTTTAAAATATTTTTTTATTCATAAAAATATTGAAATTACTGACAAGAATAGAAGTCTTATCAGTTTGTTTTTAAATGTATACAATTATAATTTTTATAAGATTCTTGAGAAAATCAAAACAGATTTTTGAATACTTCAGATGTATCAAAAAAGAATTTAGAAGATTTTTAAGACATTTTTTCGTTTACATGATCTTACAAAATATTAGAAAAAATTCAAGTCTGTTTAAAAGATATTTAGGACTTTTAGAAGTTTGGAAGAAATCAAAAATTATTGGATAAATTTTCGAAAATATTTCTTAGATTTTAGATATTTTTAATCTATTCAAAACCTCTACAACTTTTCAAAATATTTTCAACTGATTTGAATTCTTCTTCAAATGTCGAAAAATTATTAAAAATGTAAAAAAATTGCCTAAAATCTGCCAAATTTTCCCAAAAATTTAAAGAAAATTTGTTTATTCTCTTGAAACCCTTCAAAGTTCTTTTAAAGCTTCTGAAGTTTCTGTTTCAAATATTTAGAAATCTACATTTTGTAAAATCTGTTGAAGGTTAAAATCCTTTCTGAATCTCTTCAAATATTATAAATATTTCTTGAGTTTACTCGTTTTTTTATTGTTTGATCTGACCACATTTAAAACATTTGGTTTAAAATATTCTACACTAATTTTTGAAATTTCATGATATCGTTTGGAATGTTTTGAAATATTTTCAATTTTTTTAAAGGTCATTTTTCGAGTTAAAAAACATTCAAAATTTCCTCAAGAGTCTTAAGGAAATTCTTTTTTTTTTAAACTGTTCAGAATTTCTAAACCTTCCAATCTTTTAGAATTATTCAATTTTTTCTGAATTTCTTATAAATTCTGCAATTAAAAAATTTACCTTAAAGGCTTTCAGATTCTTCTTTGAGAAATTTAGAAATCTTCAGAAAGGTTATGAATTCTTTATAAATATCCTCTAAATTAATTTTTCAAAGTAAAAAATCATTTTCATTTTGCTTAGAAGCCTAATGTTTTTTTCCATTTTCTTGAAACCTTACAACACTTTTAAAATGGCTTCATAAGTTTTAATTCTTTTTTAATTGTTTCACAATTTCTAAATATCTCTCGAACTTACTCAGATTTTTCTAAAATGATCTATGTGGCAAAATTGCAACATTTTGCTTCGAAATCTTTTAAAATATTTTGTAATCTTTTTCAATTTTTTCTTAGAATTCATTAAAAAAAATCATTTAAAATTTTCCCAAATGCAGTTTACCTAAAACTTGTTTAAATCCTGAAAAATAAAATTGTCTTGAAGTCTTCCATATACTTTTTTCACGCATTCTGAAATCGTCAAAACTTAAAATTGTTATTTCAAAATAAAACCTCAACCATTTCAAATTTTCCCAGGAATCTTGAAAAAAATTAATCTCCACAAATCTTTCAAAATTATTGAAAAGCTTCTAAATTCTTTTTCAAATTAGTCGAAATAAGTATTTGCCCATAATTTCATTTTTCTTATCTTTTTGAAAATGCAAAAACGTTCAGCAGCAAAATGTTAAAAATAGAATTATTTCCCAATTCTAAACAATCATTTAAAATTCAAATTTTCTAGTTTTCGACCACAACGTGTTCAATATTTTCGAGACATTTAGTAGCATCGCTTTTTTTTAAATAGAACATGCAATCAAAAATGTTACGTCATCGGGTCAAAAATGCCTCCCCCCCCCCCCACCGCCACACACACACGTAACAGACCGTGACGAAACACGAATCCCCGCCCCCCTTTTTAATGTTACGCAATATGAGAACGATGCCCTATGTATTTGTCAACTGGAGTAACGGCAGGACAAAATGAGTGCTTTTTCTTCACTCGCGCTTTGCCAAACGTCAGATAAAGTACCAGAATTATATTGTACCTTTAAAATATCGGCTTAAAGGGACTCCATGGTTCGCATCCAGCCCCTTGACCTGCTCTTTAGGGTCCTATTGTTTCGCCCGAGTGGAGTCCTGGCAGTACAGTCTTCTTCAAGCTACACTGCGAACCATGGATGCGAACCATGGAGCAAGCAGTAGCAGGTGCAATTAGAAAGAGAGACATTAGAAAGAGAAAGGAGCTACACGGTGAACCATGGATGCGAACCATGGAGCAAGCCATCAGACTTGAAGCTTTTGGAGACATATTTTTTTGATCAAGTATCACTTTCTCGATGAAAGTGAGTAATAATAATGCACTAACGCTGTGATTCCTGAAAAACAGTAAAGAGTAACAGAAACAAAAAAAACGTGGATGAGAACAGTAAATTAATCCTTCGTTAAAAAAATGTTTTGATCCTGGAAAGGGCCGTTTTTTGTCCTGGAAAGGACACATTATCTCGAGGAAAATGCTCTAGCCTCAACTAAATAAGGTTCAGTCCGTCTGACATTTCCCGGTTAAAGTTTCTCAAACTTTCTAAAAATTCATTTTACTTATTCGACCGACTAGACAGAAGACCCTTCGTAAACTGAATTACTAATACAGAAAATTCCCTCAAATGAATTTACCTATGAGACCATTAGAGAAAATGGGGAGGGAAATACGTAATTAATACGTTCTGAAAACGCCCTTATTGGTGTATTTTCCTCCAATCACATAAAAACTTGATACGTAGCAAGTGTTTTTCCGCCCTTATTTTTCAAACAATATGAACATTCTTTTCCATCTTAATGTTCTATTTGTTGACTGAAACATTTATAACAAGCAAAATGCAAAATTTCCTTTAATTTACAGTAAATTTATGTTAATATTCTTCGTGTTCATGCGATTGGAGGAAAATACACCAATAAGGGCGTTTTCAGAACATATTAATTATCTGTTACCCTCCTTACCTTCTCCAATGGTCTCACAGGCCAAGGACCACTGCAGTTATCTGCGGTGAAGGGGAGGTGATACCCCTACTTGGCGCGTCCCCGGGTGGCGGATAGGGGAATGCTCGCTAGAAACAGAGGGCAGGGCTGAAATAAAATAGGCTCCGCGGACCAAACACACATGATCGGTGCCAACTGTAGCCCACTGGGAGTGCTTCCAACCGGAAACGGGGATGAAGCTGCTGTGAGCTTGCTCTGCTGATGTGTAAGTTGCAGTCGGTTATCAGGAATCCAGCCCGTAAATGAAATAGAAGTAGCAGGAGTTCCAGAAACGCTGGAAATGATGGACACGGATGTCAACGTACCGGTGACAACAAAGGTTAGCTTAATGGAGAATGGCAAAGCATCGAATATTAAAGCTGCTGTCAGGATTACTGAGCATACTTTGCGAGGGGATTGCAAAGCACTGGAAGCAAAGGAGGAAAAAATATTGATGAAAGTTTATTGAGGGATTCTCAAAATGACAAGGTACATGGAGGGTAGATCCAACATTGACAAACCAATCAAGACTGGCTTACCAGTAGCTAGGGACGACATGGCACTTCTACTTGAATGCAGAATTGCTTTGAAGGAGGCAAGTCTCACAGGTAAATTGCATTTAAGGAAATTTTCTGTATTAGTGATTCAGTTTAAGAAGCTTCGTCTGTCTAGTGACTAGTCGGTCGAATAAGTAAAATGGAATTTCTCAAAAGTTTGAGAAATTTCAACCGGGAAATAGAAGGAACCAGTCTAATAAACTTTCTTGTTTGTTGGGGGCTCCTTCAAAAAACTAAGTTTTGGGATATGTGTGGGGGTAATTTCCATTTTTTTAAAAAATGGAAAACAAAACCTTGCGTATCAGTGCGGTAAACGCGAGTGTAGGAAAAAGACGAATGCAAGGGAGGGGACATTTTTTAACTTCGCGAAAGTGAATATCGTAGTTATCCTCCAAGTCCTAGTGTGTTGGATATTAAAATATCCATCTTCGGTAATAAGCAAGGGAACCGGTTTGGATCCGAAAACTGTGAGGAAAGTTCTTTTCAAATTCCGGGATTTGATTAGCGCCTGCATAATCGAAAAAAGCGAGAAAATTGGTGGCGTAGGTCATTCGTCGAAATAGATGAAAGTGCCTTCTGAATACGAAAATACAACAGAGGCTGGAAACGATGTACAAGGTGGATTGTTGGTGGTATGTACCGTACCACGAAGAAGTGCTTCTTGACGTACGTTGAATCCCGTGATGCTAAAACACCGCAACATGTGATTCAACGGTACATGGAACCGGGAACGCATATCATGGCCGATATGTGGCGTGGTTACAGCCATTTGAGTGATTTGGGGTAAACACTCAACTTTCAACCATTCGAGAAACTTTGTAAATCCCAACGACCGGAATGTGCACACACAAAACATTGAGTGGCACTGGTCCAAAATCAAAAGGGACTTACGCAGGCGCCTGGGAAAACTGTCAGTTAGCCGGAGTGAACATTATTTAGTCGAGTATGTTTGGAGAAACGAGTATAACTCCAACGACCAACTTTTTTTGAGTCTTTGGGAAGCTGTAAAATACTTCTATCCTTAATGAGGCTAAAGAATTTTCTTTCAGATAATGTGTCCTTTCCAGGGCCAAAAGATTTTTTTAACGAAGGATTAATTTACTGTTCTCATCCATGTTTTTTTGGTTTCTGTTACTCTTTACTGTTTTTCTGGATTCACAGCGTTAGTGCATTATTATTACTCACTTTTATCGAGAAATTCGCATGCATGATTCACCGTGTAACCCTTTTCTCTTTCTAATGTCTCTCTGTCTAATTGCAGCTGCTACCGCTTGCTCCATAGTTTGCATCCATGGTTCGCAGACGAGCTTGAAGAAGACTGTACTGCCAGGACTAGACTCGGGCGAAACAATATGAATCCAACAAGCAGGTCAAGTGGCTGGATACGAACCATGGAGTCCCTTTACACCAAAATATCTTCTAGGCTATATTCTGAGAATATATGGAGAGTTCCATTGAGAAAGAAACATTTTCCGGTAAGTTATGAATGCTAAAAGTTGTCCCAAAATCAATTCAGAATCCGGAATAACTCTAGGGCACCGATTGTTTGTTGCTAATTATAACTATTAAAATATATTTTTTTGGGGTTTTGATCTCATGCAAATCTTTCGATACATATTTGAGAGTAATTCTCTGAAAATTTTTTAACAAATTTATTCATTACAAAGAGTATTGTATAGTATTTTTCAACAAAGGTCTGTCAATGTTTGAGAAACATTGACAAACAAGTCAATGTTTGAATTGTGAAAAATGTTATGTGGGTCAAACTAGTAGATTACTTGCTACAAGAATAAAAAAACATCATGATAATTTTAGACAAAATCCTAAAAACCGTAAAGTCGTAGTAAAACATCAGGTTGAAACTGGACATTTGATTGATTGGGATAATGTTATTGTTTTACATCATGAACCTAATGAATATAAAAGATTAATAGCAGAAATGTTTTTTATAAAGAAAAACAGCAATAATTGTTTGAATATAATTTCAGATCTTAATAATTATAGTCCAATATGTAATATAATTATGGATTCTCTAATTTAATTTAAAAATAAAAAAATAAAAAATTATTTGAATTTTCAAAATTCCAAATTGATGAATTTTTCAATGAAATTTCAAAACAATTTACAAAGTTGTTGATAATGTTCAATTTCCTAAACCTTTCAATTTAATATAGTGAGTAGATTTATTTAGAAACTATAGCACCTTATAATTTAAGTTGATGATACGTCATTGCTAATTCTGTCTTTGTTAAGATTTCTCTTCCTCTCTTTCTCAATTTCTTCTCGCGAAAATGGAGCATAACGATTGTTATGTCTCTGATTTAATTTTAACTAAATCAACAAAACTGTTACTGTTGAAAGCTTGAATTTTAGAATCAACTAAACAATTTGAATGATATCAATTAATTTAAACAAAATTTAACTGGAAAATAAATATTTTTAAGGTAAATATTTCAATCACAATTTTTAACCTCAAAAATAAAAAAAATAAAATTTACTTGAATATTAATTGAAACTAAAATTATTTCATACATTTATATAGCAAAGAAGAAGAGGAATAGAAATCTACAGATATTTAAGATGTTGATGAACTTCAAAAAAATTTCGTCCTGATGAGGAAAACATTTTGTTTTCGAAACTTTGGCTACTGAAAGTGTGCAATGAAGGATTCAACAACTAATCCTCTTCTATTTGGTCTGAAGTATGTCGAAAAAATACCTATTATGTGACTATAAATTGTGTATCACTCAGACAAACAACATCGCTTAAAACACCATCATTAATCTAATTATTATTATGTTTTGACATAATTTATTATATTTTCATTGTAAAATTTTGAAGTTTATCCTTACTAAGGACTTTTGTCATCGAATTCCAACATCTTCAATAATCTATTAAGAAAAAAAAAAGTTAATTCTATAGTTAAAATTAAATTCAACTTATTCAATTATCAATTTTAAATAATTGTAAATCCAACACGATTTTTAAACAAATCTGTTATGTCAAAATTTGTACATCATTTCATCTTATGTATTAAGTGTTAGTAATTTAAATTAATTAATTTAAGTTTATTAGAATTGTGTTTTTTCACAGCAATATGTATGTTAACGAAATCAAAAATAATTTTCCAAATTCTTTTACAGATGTAAAAAAGTTCATCAATTTGAACAAGAGAATTAATAATTTAAAAACTAGAGAATCATTTCTTGTCCATTGTAGGTTGCAAAATTTATTACCAAAGAATATTACTAATGCTACTGGGAATGTTAGAAATTTACAATTTTTCAGTCACAGAGAAAAAAAACCATGTTAATTTCATGTTAGAATCTTTAGAACGTCGATTGCTTAATGATGAAGTTAAAGACTTAAATATCCATTTAGAATATTTTGGACAAAGTTTTAATGATATCAAAATAAATTTAAGAAATTCATTACCTACTAATATATATACAAACATTTTAGAAATGCAATTAAATACCTCAACAAATAATTTAAAAGATAAACAAATGTTAGAAGAAAAAAATTTAAAATTTAAAAATAAAAAGTAAAGTTCAAGCACCTATCATTATAAATAAACATAAAGATAGAAAAAACTGTGATTCTAAAGATCCTTGGATAATAAATTTTAGTAATTTTGATATTCCAGACAAAGTTAACGACATTTTAAGGTTAGTAAATAAATTTAGTTCTTCATTTTCAATAAACAAAAGCAAAATAATCATGGATATTGTTAAAGATATAGAATCAAATATTGGTTCAATTGAAAATATTGAAGATCGAGATATATTAGGACACAAAATAACTTATACAGCACATAATTTTTTACAGAATGATGAAATTACACATGTTGATAGAGTCTTAGCACAAAACATTAATAAAACACAAACATTTATCAAAACTAATAAACAATTACTAATAACCCATGCAGATAAAAGTAACATTACAGTAATACTAAAAAAGGAATCTTATAATAAAAAAATGCAAGAATTCTTAAATGATACTACAACTTATGAAAAATTAAATAAAAACCCTGAAAAAGAATTAAAAAATAAAACATTCAAATTGTTAAATTCTTCGCGAATTAATGGGTATTTAGGTGAAGAATTATTATGCAAAGATATTTTAATTCATGATACTAACATTACTAGAATTTATGGATAACCTAAAATTCAAAAACAAAATTGTCCACTTCGACCTATAGTTTCATTAATAAACTCACCTACTTATAAAATGGCTAATATGTTTGATAGCATACTTAAAAAAGCATTATTAATACCAAAATATCAAGTAAAAAATTCTTTTGAATTTAAAAATAACATAATTAATACAACAATTCCATCTGATCATATCATGGTTTCTTTAGATGTATCTTCATTATTTACAAATGTACCAATTGATTTAGTTATAAATAGTATTTTAAGTAGATGGATTCATATAAAAAACTATACAGATTTACCTATTGAAAAATTTGAAGAAGGAATACAATTTTTAATGGAACAACAGTATTTAAATTTAATAACAATTTTTACAGACAAATATGTGGAACACCTATGGGTTCTCCAATTTCTCCAACATTAGCTGATTAAGTTCTACAAGACTTAGAATCAAATGTCATAAAAAATTTAAATTTTTCTTTACACACATATTTTAGATACGTTGATGATACTTTTATTATATTACCTGAAGAAAAACTACTTTACGTTATAAATCAATTTAATTCTTATCATCCAAGACTTAAATTTAAACATGAAATTGAAAGTAATAATTCTATTTCTTTTTTAAATGTTAAAGTTATAAAAACTGTTTCAGGTAATATTATTACAGATCGGTTCCTTAAAAATACTTATTCTGGTAGATATTTAAATTTTCTTTCAAACCATCCAATACAACATAAAATTTCAATAGTAAAAGATCATATTGACACAGCTTTGAAATTATCAGATGAATCATTTCACAATTCAAATTTTGAATTTATTAAAAAAACTTTATATTTAAATAATTGCCCAACAGAATTCGTTCAAACCCATATTAATAATGAAATTAAATCAATTACAGATTCTTTATCAAACCAAAATAATATAAATATAGTTAGAAATTTAAATTTTAAACCAATAGTATCTATTTCTGATCATGGAAAGTTATCTTTTGAAATTAAAAGCATTTTAAATGATTTTAATATTACAGCAAACTTTATAATTTACTCTAAACTTGATAAATTCATAAAATTAGGAAAAGATATATTATACAAATTGCAATTCACTGATGTAGTATATGAAATTCAATGTTTGAATTGTGAAAAATGTTACGTGGGTCGAACTAGTAGATTACTTGCTACAAGAATAAAAGAACATCATGATAATTTTAGACAAAATCCTAAAAACCATAAAGTCGTAGCAAAACATCAGGTTATAACTGGACATTTGATTGATTGGATTTAATGTCACAGTTTTACATCATGAACCTAATGAATATAAAAGATTAATAGCATAAATGTTTTTAATAAAGAAAAACAGCAATAATTGTTTGAATATAATTTCAGATCTTAATAATTATAGTCCAATATATAATATAATTATGGATTCTCTAATTTAATTTAAAAATAAAAATATTAAAAATTAAACATTATTTGAATTTTCAAAATCCCAAATTGATCAATTTTTCAGTAAAAATTTTTTTTACATTATTGGTATATACATTTAACTAATCATCAATAACAATTTCAAAACAATTTATGAAGTTGTTAATAATGTTTAATTTTCTAACTCTTTAAATTTAATATAGTAATTAGATTTATTTAGAAACTATAGCACCTTATAATTTAAGTTGATGATACGTCATTGCTAATTCTGTCTTTGTTAAGATTTCTCTTTCTCAATTTCTTCTCGCGAAAATGGAGCATAACGATTGTTATCTCTCTGATTTAATTTTAACTAAATTAACGAAACTGTTACTGTTGAAAGCATGAATTTTAGAATATACTAAACAATTTAAATGAAATCAAATAATTTAAACAAAATTTGACTGGAAAATGAAGATTTTGAAGGTAAATATTTTCAATTACAATTTTTAACCTCAAAAATAAAAAAAATAAATTTACTTGAATATTAATTAAAACTAAAATTATTTCATGTATTTATATAGCAAAGAAGAAGAGGAATAGAAATCTACAGATATTTGTGATGTTGATAAACTTCAAAAAATTTTCGTCCTGATGAGGAAAACATTTTGTTTTCGAAACTTTGGCTACTGAAAGTGTGCAATAAAGGATTCAACAACTAATCTCCTTCATTTGGTCTGAAGTATGACAAAAAAAATACCTTTTATATTATTATAAAAGGTATTCCAGTAATATATATTTTTTTGTATTATAATATTGTATTACTAATTTATCAACAATCCGTATACATACTAGGTCTGAAATACTTGGAACACAATATTTTTCAACATATTATTTACCATGTTTGTACATGAAATATATGCTCAAGGACTTTGAATTAATGGATATTTTACACAACATTTTATTTTTACAAACTGAAGTAAATCACGAAAAACTATTAAATTTCGAAAAATGAGACTTGTTCTATGTAGTGTACGTATCCAGTGGGCACAAAATTTTCCAAAGTCTTTACGACATCGTTAAGAGATTCTTACGACGACTTTAAGACATCCTATATGTCCATGTCGTTAAGATGTCTTTGATGTCAAAAAGACATCGTCAGATCGTACGACGTTTTTGCGATATCGTAAAGGCATTTTAACGAAATGGACATAGGATGTCGTAAATTTGTTGTAAAGATGTCGTAACGATGTCGTGAAGACGTCACCAATGTACATTTGACAAAATACTCCGGAAAGTCTTTATACATTATTAGTTTAATTTGAGATATCTATCAAAATGAGAAAATAATTCGTTATGTTTTTGTTTCCCCTTAATGAGGAATAAAGAAATACCTATTATAAGTAATAAATACTAAAGAAATATCAACCGTAGAATATTTTAAATATTTGGACACCATTTTTATAATGGAAGGAGAAATGTCTATTACAAATATTAAATATAAAAGACGCCTTTCCTTGCAAAATTGGCAACACTTTTTACAAGGAAAAAATATTGTACAAGTATGTGAAATTTAATTATCTCACAAACATCATTGTGTAAAAACCACAAGGCATGTTAACTTAAAGAATCGAGTAACCCCAAACTTAAATTTGAAGAGGATTAAAAATGAAAATTAACTGTAAATTCTACTACAAAAATAAAAATAATGGAAATAATAGCGATAGCAAAAATGTTCAGTATTTGCAAAATAAAAAAACAAACCTTACCTTCAATTTTGTGCCGAAATGGCGGCCTCTAATTTTTCTTCGTGTCTACAAAACAATGATGCGTGTAATGAGCCATGAGAATAATACTGTCTGAAAGTTTATAACCCAGAAAGTGATGTTTACTGCAGAGGTTTTATTTCCATGTACGTATACCAGAAAATAGTTCCTACAGCAAATGTTACCTACTAGGTTATACTTTGAGAGCAGAATATTTCAGCGTGCGTATTTTGGTGATTATACACTTTGTTGAAAATGAAAAAGAAGTAAATGTGAAATAAATACCCTCAAAAGCTACTATGTTGCAAACTTCCGTTTTATTGTCTTCCACTTGAATTTCATATTTATTTTGAAGTTTGTGCTTTTTCGGCTTAAAAAAAAGAACTGTCGATTGTTGTACCATTGAAAATTTTTTCGCGGAACGAAGCCAAATATAAAGAAACATATTGTAATACTTTAACAAAGGGAAATCACTCAAAAGACGCACGACGAAAACGCAACAAGAAGAGGAGCGAAAATGTGAAAATGTAGTACAATCTAGAACTTTGAATATTGATGTAAAACCAACCTTTCTGCTAGTCTATTACAGCAAAGAACGGGTGCGCGCATTTCAAAATTTTAAAAAGTAACCAATCAATTTCCTTCCTTCCCACTGTTGCCATCGCTGGCTCACTTGTCTCACTTACTCTGTAGTCAGGGACGTCCCGTTCTATAAGCGTGAGTGAGACAAGTGAGCCGGCAGTGGCTTACTCAAACTTTCAGATCTATCACGGACTGTACTAGCATGGACTGTACCAGGAATGCATATGTTAGGCTCCAAACCCGAAAACGCCCAATGGGCGTTTAAACCGCACGCACCTAGGATTGGGCATTTATGAATGCCCCGAACTAGGTGAGAGCGCTTTTGAGTGCACCGAACTAGGTGTGGGCATTCTCAAATGCTGCCACCTAGGTGGGGCAAAACTGAAACGACCCGAACCCGTTCTAGTTGTCTTCAGATACAGAGAATGCGTTTTGGGGAATATGAAAATTTCTTCTTGTGATAAAGAGCAAGTATTTTTGTTGAGGCACATTCTGTAGCACACAATCCTGGTAAAAGTCAAGGATGAAAAAAACAGTTATCATATACTAGATCACTAATGTTATAAAGTGATAAAGACGATATAATCACTATTTTCATTATTATTGTTATGTCAACATTTGATGAACATTTTTAATAAATGTTAGGTGCATAACTGTCCATTATTTGTCTTATTTAGATTTTTTAAAATAACATTCCCCAAACAGATAGCCAATATGTAATAATAGTAAAATCATCCCTAATGACCGTAGAGTATGAATTTTCAAGAAGAAAATAAATTTTCAACAAACAATTTGAATTTTTAACAAAATATTTAGATTTTCAGTTGGAAAAATTAATTTTTAACAACATAAAAACGAATCTTCAACTAAATTTATGAATCTTTAACCAAAAAAATGAACTTTTCATAAAGTATTTCCACTTTCAACTAAAATTTTGAACTTAAAGAGATGAATTGTACACAAAAATATAATAACAAATTGCTTGAATTCTCTACTGGAGCATATAAATTTTCAATTGCAATTTTTATTGCATTTTCAAATAGAGAAACTTATTTTTGCAGAGAAAAATCTTTTTTTGTGATAAAAAACTATTAGTTTTGTTGAGGCACATTCTGAAGCACAGAATCCTGATCAAAGTCAAGGATGAAAGAGAAATAGGCTTCGCATA
>CAKNXH010063537.1:0-25231 GCA_932178445.1 Andricus quercusramuli | reverse complement strand
ATATATATTAATTATTATTTATACATTCCGATGCTATAACATTTCCAGCAGGATCCTTTATTACTTCCCTTTTTCAAACAATGTCATCGGGAAGAAAATGTTTCTCGCAAACAAACCGGCCAGCTGTTACTAAAAAGCCTTCCCTTTTTATTGCTCTCTGATATTCAGCAACTAAATTTTGATGCACTTTAAAAAAGTGCATTTTTTCGCCCTTCTGACGACTCGAATGGTAGCCGGATTGACAGTTTGGAGCGATGCTCTTTACCATATTTTTTTCTTTTTTTTTCACACACTAAATTATGACATTCTTACTCAAATCAACCGCTTTAAATTTTTGCACTTTTGTAAACATTTTAGGCTTACATTCTATAAAATATTATATAAATATTATTGTTTTTAACAAAAATTCCCGTTTAGCTGCATGTTAAAGAAGGGCCACGCGCGAGAAGCGCCGCCGTGCGGCAAAATTTCGCACATAGAAAATCATAGCAATAAGGACCGAAAATTTTCTAGCTGAAATACAGAGTCGGATAGGGCTGGGCTGCGCTGAACGGCACAAGGAAAGTTTGGCGCCAAGTGTGAATTGTGAAGGCGTGAATTTGAGGTTATGTGATTCTCTTATTAATATTGAAATGGAAGAGCAAAAGAAGAAAGTTGTAATTGCTGCCATCGTATCAATGCGTCAACAAAAGTTAAAAATGTAAAAAAAAATAAAAATGTTAAGAATGTGTTAAAAAAAGTTAAAATGTCAGAAAAAGTTATTTGTAATGTAAAAAGTACTTTTATTTAAAAAAAGATGATAATTCACCCTAACCTAAAATTAGAATTCAACTTATGTCCGACTTACTTTCCTTATTGAGCGTTAAACAATACCCCTCCGGAGACAACATATTCCTTTCGTGAGGATCGAGTATGCAACAATGTTTTGACTTTACGAACTTAGACATTACAAAAATTGTCTTTTCACAATAGAGAATCCTTTTATGCGATCCCGCACCCCCAAACATAACATGATAATTTATTATGTTAACAACTGTCAAAAACACTTACCTTATATGCACGAAAATATTAGTTTGTTTGAGAAGAGAGACAAAACAGGAAACACCCGAAACTCGTGCATACATAACTTTGAGAGAAATCAGCTGATTTTTGGCATGTGCTCGTTTCTTTTCATCAAAACATTGAAAAATATTTTTAATTCATCGTCTTCATTCGTCCATACTTATTTTTAGCTCAATTAACTTGCCTATAATTTGAAAAACAATAAAATTTCTATTTTCAAAAAATCGAGCATTCAAATTACCGCCATTCACTATACTCATGACTTGCGCAAGTCCGCAACTTGCGGATCTGCAATCGTGTCAAAGGGCCCTATGTCGACGTCATGCGTAAGACCACCCACTCAAAAGTTATAAATTTAGTTGCGCGTGCGCGAAACGTCAGATTTATCTCGCAGTTTTTTTTTGTACGAACGTATATCCCAGTTTGGCTCTCCAACGGCACTGCGCATGCGTCGCACCAGCAGCTTCATTGGACGTTGATCGCGCGCTTTGAAATGATTGGATATGAAAATCAACTTTTCACAATATATAATAACCATAAAGTACAACAAAATATTATCAATGATTTAAAATTTATAATGATGAAAAAAGGTATTCCTTCCTTTGAATTTAAAATCAATAATTTATTTTTGAAGAGTACAATCAAATAATTATTTCACCCTGCACTTCAAAAGACTATTTTGTGATCTGGAAATTCATTGTTATTATTTCCACAATGATGATTTATTATAAAAAATTGATTTACACATGTAATAGTTTAAAAACAGCGCACCATTTAGAGTCTCTCTTGTTCTTCTTCAAGAACAGCCAATGCCTGATCTACGTTGACACCATACTTGCTTCAGCAGCTCTGTATTTACGGTCACGAACTAGTCTATTTAGAGTCAATGAGACTGCCGATGCAGAGCATGCGCAGTATTTTTTGGAAATGCATAAAAAATAAAAAATTTTATTTTATTTTACAAGCAAAGCATCTAAATACAGACTTCACCCTCTTCCTCTTACGCGTCTTTACTGCGTCTCTTTCTCCCTTTTCTAAAGAATTCCTCGTTTTCCCCTGTTTTCAAGAAACTTACGTACCATTTTTCCCGTTTTTCGCGTTAATTTGAACTTAATGAATAGAACCCAATATGGAAATCCAAATATCTTACGTTGAAAGTTAGTTCTTTTCAATTGAAATTATGTTTCCTAATATATGCTTGGTTCAGAAGTCATCTCTTTTGGTTCAAAATTCTACTATTTTTTGGAAAATACGTTTTTTTTTAATAGTTAAAAATTAATTTTGTCAACTGAAAATTTAGCTAATCTATTTTTCGTTGAAAGTTCATCTTTTTCATTTTATTAGTTTAAGATTGAACTATTTTGTTAAAAATTCATTTTTCTTTTGGTTAACAATGTACATATTTTGATGCAAATTAATCTTTTTTGTTTAAAGGAAATTAATCTTATGGATTGAAACTTTAACCACTTGTTACGGTCACGACTAGTTGCGGCTCATTGTTTACACCGATGGGTCTGATTTTTTTCTACTTGAATTCACAATACATTGCATTTTTTCATTTCGAACTATAATTTACCGTGAAGGATTAGGGACGAGTCGAAGGACAAGTTCGAAGAAAATTTATGAGGGCCTGGTTTGACCTAGTCTCACGGCTGCCACTGTCAGACTTTTCAGCCACTGGCTGTCTTCTGGAGCCCTGAACTAGTTGAACATCCTCCTCTTTGGTAAAAAATTCATGTATTTTTTTGTTGAAAATCAATTTTTTGAACTGCAAATTTAGGTATTTAATTTCTTGTCAAAAATCAATAGCTTATAATTCAAAATTCAACTATTTGGTTGAAAATTGAATTTTTTGGTAAAAGGTTATATTTTTGGGTGGAAGTCAATTGCTTTGCAAAAAATTCGTGTTTTTTTGCTGAAAAATTCAACTGCTTTGTTGCAAATTAGTCTGTTCGGGTTGAAAATTCTACTATTTTAGTAGAAAATTGAACTATTTTGTTGGAAATTAACTTTTTCCTTGAAAGTTCAATTGTTTGTTTGTAATTTTTTAGCTAGAAAACTCAACTCTTTCATTGAAAATTCATCATTTTTAGTTTAATATTCAACTATTTTTTTGAAAATGAAATATATTTCGACTTAAAATCTTAAGCGTTTGATATTGAATTCAATATGGTACCAATGTGGCATAAAAGAAAAAGCATCCGAGCTAGCAGCCGACAACGCATTTTATTAAATAAAATTAATTATTAAACGTACTTTCGGCTAGGGATGAAGAAAAATAGTATACGATACACGGCCAGATATATTGAATGCCCTGGCGCGTGCAATATGAGGCCTCGGCTTCGCATCACAGACGCCCGGTAATCCAACTTTCTGGCCTTGGGTCGTAATATACTATTTGTACAAACTATTGCAAAATAAATATATTCAAATTTGTTTTTAAACATAATTTAGTCAGTTATTCTGAAATACTTTAATTCATTAAAAAATATCGTCATTTAGTTTGACTTAAAAACGAACGAATCTTATTATTTTCTTTTCGTTTGAATGACATCATATAAATAAATTTAAATTTACTATGAAAGCTCAACTTGTCAGTAGTGTCGCAGATACAGAATCTGGATACTGAAGGAAACATTGCCACTGAAAAAGAATCGATTTATTAATATTAATTCTCGAAATATTAATGTACATTCAATAAATCTTCGAACAGTATATGGAAACTGAATTTGTCACAAACAAAGCAGTGTGTCGCTTCTCGCTTACCAGGATACCTATACTCGCTTAATTCTAATTGCCATTCCGATTCGTAGGAAATTCAAGTAATTTATTATTTATAGACACACCTCTGACACAGCCCTTCTTATAAATTAAAACAACAAAAAAACGCGAAAAAATAATGGTATGGGCAAGCAGAAAAGATTTCATTCGCATTAAAGATTTATCTCAGAGGAAAATTGAAAAAAACTTATTGTTACTAAGAATTAAATTTTTAGCGTATCTTTCCTTGAATTGGAAGGAATTTGCTTTTGGTTTGCAATAATCCTCTCAAGACATCTTTGATGAAAAGTTGAGAATTTGATCGTGAAATCTCCACTGAGTCGCCCCCCCCCCCTCTTTACAAAATCTTGCATAACATACTTGAAGACCAGATTGATATTAGTCTAGGCGATCGATCACAAGGGTAAATGCAACTTCGTTCCTGAGTCTGGAATGTAAACCATTTGGCTTTTCAAACACGATGTATGCATGTAACAGGCGTACGCTGCTTTATTCGCCCGAACAATCAAGCGACGACACCGTATAAACAAATCCATTTGATACTCTCCAGTACTAATAGAGATCAAAAAGCAACGCTACTGCATTAAACACTGGGCATAACGTTGGTGACATCAAATTACTTAATTAATATAAAATTATTCATCTGTCTTTCAGACAGCTCATTTATGTTAGCTCAGCTAACTATCCTGGTAAGTTGAATTTATCAATTAATTAAAGAGCAGCGTCATAACGAGGCAAATATAAATTATCTATAAAATGGCTCTAGCCGATAAGACGTTTACAAAATTAAATAAAATATTTTTAATCCAGACGATGGCAAATTTAATACAACTAAACAAAAAAATGTCTAGTCGTTATGATTTCATTTTGACTTTCAACACTATTTTGACTCGGCAAAAAGTAATAACTTGTTCTGGAATTTCAACTGAAATCATTTCTAATAAAGAATTAAAGTTATATCAAGTCTTCGCAACATTTTTACATGATTTAAAATAACTTGTATTCCTAAATCGATCAAACGAACCGCGTCGACAAATCGTGTACGACACTGCACCTGGCACTGCGTGTAAAAGGAACCGAAGCTGTTCAGGATATTTCTTGACTTGAATTCTCCGGATAGAGCCTGATGTGTCCAATGCAGAAAAATTAGGCTTGTGTACGATTACACCGAAGCTCTTTTATTCACGATGATTTTTTCATGTCGGCATGCTTATGTTACAAATGGAGTAAAAAAAGGCTCTCGGTAACAGATCTTAAGTGAGTACACTTTAACGCGATTTTCAATTAGCACATATTGTCATCGCAAGTTAGAAATTGGACTGCGTGATCGATGTGATGTTAATATTTGGTTGTGACATCGCAAAAGTCCTCCTTCGATGAAAGATTGAATGGCGCGGCAGGAAGAACTGCCCAGTTGCCACTAACTAAAAAGTTGCTCAGTGGCACGCTCCAAGTCCCAGTTGTACGATGAAAGAGCGACTCTCGCATTATGGTCTTCAATACCCATGTCAGTTAGTCGCCTTATCTTATCATCCAGTTCTGGCATCGTCGCTGGACCTGCAATTATTGTTTATACACTTTCTCTTTATAACTTTCCACGATTTGCATTTAAAACTTAAAAAAAAAAGAATCATTGTGATTTATGTGCATTGCTCATATCTCAATTATGCAAAGGAAAATAATTGCATCGAAAAAACTCGGAAGGTACAAATGAGTCTTTAAATATTCTACTTAAAGATTTTCTTATAATAGAAAACGTTCAAAATGGAATACTTTTTAGTTATACAAACTTAAAAAAAAAGAAAATCTACACATTACACAATTTCAAAATTAAATATATAAAAATGTACAAATTCAATTTAAAAGCAGATGAAATTAAAAGCTGAAAATTCAAAACACTAAACATATTTGTGTAACATAACTACAGTAGAGGTCCCATAAGTTGCCGTCCGATAAGTGTACACTCCCCTTAAAACGTCATCACACGCACGGCACGCACACTAATTGGGGTTCTCCCAGTACGTGTGCTATTTTGCTTAAGATTTGCGCATCATTCTTACGCATGAGCGCACCTAATATTGTGCTACTACAGGGGGCATCCGATAAGTCCGCAATTCCTGGAATTTTCCGCATCTACAGTCCCGAAATGAGAAACTTATCGGACTTCTACTGTAAATGAAACAAATTCGTATATTAATCTAAAACAAAGAATGCAACCAATTTAAAGAATTCAAGGTAATTCAAGTCGAGGAAGCATTTATTTTTAGGTCGATCTTACGGTCTTCACGCTATGTATGGAACCCTAATAGTATGGAAAATTCCAGGAGCGTTCCTGGAGCGTTATGTGGGCACCTTGGGAACGTTCCAGCCACGTCCGTGGAATGTATAAAATGTTCGCCCCTTTGGCACGTCCCAGTTGGAGCTGAAGGGGCCTTATCGTTATTGTTATTTTTAACGCAAAATATCTCGTAAATCATAAGAGATAATGGAAATCATAAGAAATCATAAGAAAATCATAAGAAAATGGGAGTCATTTTTTAGCTTCGAGTACCGTGTATACTGTAATATAATACGATATTCATATTATAAGTTCGCGCTAGTGAAACGTTCCAAACTAGCCTAAATCGACTTGAGGGTGAATAATGAGGTCAACAGACAAACATTTCGTCGCCCTAGAGATCCTCAAGAGAGAGTTGAAAAGACATAAAAAAGTTAGTTTTCTTCTTATTATTATACCATTAGGCCATTTCCCTTTCGGGGTAAACGTGACTTGCTCAGTTGGAAAATAGTAGTGTGTAGGTGGGTATATAGGCATAAGGTAGATAGTTGTTAGGTATAGATATTTTACATTGATCTGGAATTCTCGTGTTATTTATCGTGTTAATTTTATTCCTGTCCTTCTCTTGACAGGTCCATGTCTCGCTACCGTATAGGACAGTCGGTACGATTATAGAATTATGTATGCCATTTTAGCTTTTATTCATAGGTTTTTATTTCTGAGCATGGGCCCTTCTCTACCGATAACCTGCTTACCCTTATTTATGCACCTATCTAACTCCCCATCTATTTTTCCGTCGCTAGTGAATAGGCTACCCAGATATACGTACTTGTGAACTTGTTCTAATCTCTCGTCACTTAGGACAATGTTGCACATTTTTTTCTCGGTTTTTCTTTCAAACACCATGATTTTTGTTTTATTTACGTTAATTTTGAGGTCCATGTCCTTCATGCTTGTATTAAGTCTATTCAACATTCTTTGCAAGTCCTCGATTGATGCTGCCATAACAATCTTGTCATCTACGAAAGCTAACCCACGTACCTTCACTGTTTCGAGATCTACACCTTCTTCGTCGAAGAGGGCCGTTTTTAGACACTTATCCATAAATATGATAAATAGCCATGAGGACAAAACGAATCCTTATTTCACGCCTTGCATAATATCGAACCAGTCACTCAGTTTCCCATTTACCCTTAGATTCGCTTTACTACCTGTATATATTGTTTGTATTGCTTGTAGGAGCCATCCATTGACTCCGTACTCTTTAAGGACTTCCCAAAGTTTACTTCTAGTTACCTCGTCAAATGCTTTTTCTAGGTCAACAAATGCAGAGAAAACTTTCTTTCCTACTCACAAGCTTTTTTCTGAAATAATATTCATACAATATTTATTAAATAATATTATTTGAGTAAGTGAAGCCTTGTTTAGAAGATGTAGGATTGGGAAATATTGTCGGAATAGCATCATCCCTAAGTTTTTTTTTCCATTGTCTATTGTTTCCCACATCTCAGGCGAAAAGTGGATCTTTAATCAAGTTAATACAAATTTAATTTTGCTTATGATATTATTTATATTCTAATATTCTATTGATTTTACCTCACAAACCCATGATGTTGCACTTGGTATCCGATCCTGTCGATTAATGTTTCGCAGCCACAATTCGCGAAGCTTTTCATTCTTTGGAAAAGCCTTCAATCATACACTTTTCCCGCAACACCTGTTGCAGTATAAAATCCAGCAAGTTACCATGTTTAATCTTTTTTATCAACTTTCCTAATAATGAATTGCGAACATTGCAAAAATACAAACAGGGCCCATACGATGGTAAACAAAACCTCAATCACTCAATGACATAAACGTCATATTCGATTCATATCCACACTCAAAACGAACACTTTTAATATAATATAACATATGTATCAGAAATCAATGAAATCAGGAAGTTTTTCGTAAATTCAATGATCTTTCTGAAATTCAAACACTTTTGCCAACATAACTATAATTCGAATTTTAGCGCCTCCGCGACAACTTCCGATTCCAGATCGTCTAAAGCACAGTGGAGGGGGTAAGCTGTCTCAACTCTCCCTTGACTTCTTGAGAATCTCTACGTCGCCTTATAGAGTTATATAATATCTTTAATTACACTACGCCATGTCCACGTTTTGAAAATTTAGAACCATTATTATTTATAGGCTCAGTAAGTATTAGGGGTATGCCACGCCACCAAAGATATTATAAACGTAGATGCGGTACGGGGTGTTAGAGTGGGGGAACCATATATATAGGACATCTCATTTTCTGCCATATCGAGGTGCTGCCCTCACCGTACTACGAAGTCCGGCGCTTGTTTTCTCGTTCATAGTAAAATATGACGGTAAAGCAGTTGAAAGCTTTTTTAAGGTCAGAATAGTTTGACATGTATCTCTTTCTCTTCATAAACACCGCAATTCGGAATATAATAATAAATAGCGCAATGTCTAGGTACACCGGAAATGCATCATTATTTGGAAAAAAATAATTTAAAATTAATAATGACAGAAGCACTGATATGATAGTAATAAATAAACTGAATTGTGAGAGTAATACTCTCAAAAATATAATCATGTTTATATTTGTATTATAATTTCTAATACGTTCATGTTTTTCTATGAGTGATATATGTATATATGATTTTTTAAATTATAATTTTTTGTACTTTTGAAGTTTAAGTTTTATTACTACACTGAACTTTTTTGAACTTTCAAATTTTGAAATTACTACACTGAACCGAAATTTAAGTGCATTTAACAATATATGGAGAATTTTGGCAGATTTGAAGCTTATTGAGACAGATTTTTTACAGTGTTTTAAAAAAATGTTTAAAAACGTCTTCTCGAAAATCGAATTTTTAATTTGAAAAAAACTAAGAAGAAAGTTCGAGATAAACCAGTGCTGAAAAAAAATTCTTTAATAAATATTTATTTAATTGAAATAATCAAATATTTGTACAAAAAAAAAACGTTCTTAATGTTTATTAAAGCCTTTAAAAATTATTGTTTACATTTAAAAGAACGATCATTGAAAAATATATATTTCTAGCTAAAAAATTTTTGATTGAAAATGTACATAGTATATATTTTTTTAATTACAAAAAATGCTCTAAAAAATTTTTGATCTTAAAAAAATTAAAAAGAAACTTCGAGATAAATCAGTGCTGATTTGCATCCTGCAATGTTTGTTTGCGTAATTTTATTAGGTGCGAAGAAAATTTCGGGACAAATTTTTGTTCTGTTTAAGTCGCACGTGTTTTTGCATTAATTTATTTATACAATTTTTGTAGAATTATTCTTGTTTCAAATTCATACATTAATTTTTTTTAAACTTTAGATAATAAACAAAAACTTCTATGATAAAAATATTTTATTATCGTATTTTTAATAAATGAACAATATTTATTGAGAAACAATTTTTTAATTATTTAAATTCTGGAATATTCTATTTCGGATATTTTATAATCAGGCAATTTTGTTTCTGGAATTTTATTATCTAGGTATTTTTAAATTCGTTAATATTATAAGCTGCTCGGGAGTTTTATTTTTCGAGATATTTCAGTCATCCCTAGAAGTACAGAAAAATGTCTGAAATTATAGTTTCAATTTTTCAAAGTTTCAATTTGAACGTTGAAATGTTGAAATACTTTCATACTTTAGTCGCTTCTTTTGAAAGCCGATCCTTTGCTTTCAGTTTTCTTTTCGAAATATACCTTGAATTTAACGCATTTTAAATTCAATTTTTTCTACTACATTTAGATTGAAGTAGGTAAGGTAAACGTCCCAGTAATCGTGACCTTAGTCCCAGTAATTGTGATGCCAATTTTCTTGCTTTTTATTTTATTTGAATGACTGTAATTTCTATTTGCTATTATAAAATGCTAAAAATAAGTGAGTTTAATCATTAAATGTAACTTTTAACATATTTTTGTAACAATATTTTCAAACTATAACCAAGTTTAACGATTACTGAGACCGTCACGATTACTGGGACATTTACTTTATACAAGTGTTTTTTGTTAAAAATATATATTAATCAAAGTATTTGACTTATTTTTCACAATTGTAATTTATAACCTTTAAAATTAAATAATTGCAGGTTAAAAATGAAAAAGTAGACTAATTTCAAATTTGTAGCGTTTATATTATATATTTTGAACCATTTAAACCTGTGACCTTTTTTTACGCTTTTCAAAACATTTTTGAAAACTTTTCTGTATAAAAGAAACAACATTCTTCCATCTGGTAACTGTTTTAGAGTAGAAAGAAGCAAAATTATAAAACCGGACTTTTTTATTTTGATCGTAATTTATTAATAAAAAGGAGTTCTATTTACTCTACAAAATAGCTACAAAAATCAGATTTTTACTGAAGAAATTGCTAAATATTTTTGTTTCGAAGGTCAAAAAATAAAGAATGTATGCACTTGGAATATAAAAAAGAAAGGTGTTTTTTATGCTATGATGTTCTTCAAAAGGCTAATCGCAATTTCAAAAATATTTAAAGCCTTAATAATTGTGACATTTTAAATTTGTAGTATTCAGTATATTGAATAATTAGAAATTTAAAGCTATATAAATATACAAGAATTTTTGAATTGAAAGTTTTCGATAATTTTAGATTGGATCATTTCAATTGATTTAGTTACAAATTAAAATTACTTAAAGTTGCAGGATTAGAAATGAACGTCTTTTGATACTTGAATCATTATTTTAGAACGACTAAAACCGTATATCTTCAGATAAATTTGAAAGTAGGACTATTGAAAATTAGGAGTGCTTGAAAGAACTGAACAAATGTTTAGTTTCAAAAGCTTTTTAAACGGGTGCTTTTTCAAGTTTGATTTATTTTCTAATAATTTGGCTCCCCGACAAATTATTTTTATTCTGAGAAAATAACACGGAATTTTTGTCAAAATTAAAAAATATATATTTAATATTCGGTCAAGGTCAATTTGTTGAAAGTGCTTGTTTCCGAATAAATTGACTTTATTATTGTTTCTCATTTCGTTCTGACATTCATGGATTGTGTTTTTCATGGAAAACATTTGAAATCTAGTTTTTTCCCGTTTATAGAATAATAACTAAAGGTCACTTAAGGTGATTTTCAGTACAAATTATTAATTTATAAAGAATATTTGTCAAACTATAGAACGGATTTCTTGCCCGAAGATACAAACCTTAATTTTACTATAGTAAAAAACACTGGAAAAATAAGATTTAAGCCAAATTTTGTGAAGAAAATTAACCTTAGTCGACCTATAAATATACATTTTATTTCTCGAAAGATTAAAAAAAAAACTCTTCGAAACGCTTTTATTACAACAATTTTATTTTAAAAAAATATTGTTCGTAAAAATGGTATAATTTTTACATATATTTCTCAAAATATAAAATTACCAAAGAGATTTGTAGAAAACCTTTTGAGGAATGAAATGATTTTCCTGGAAGTTAGAACCCAAAAATTAATATTAAAAAAAATGAAAGCTGTGCTAAATTGAGCTTGACTCGCGACTTTTAAAAACTGAACTGTAGTTCTAGTATTAATAATTGAACAGTAATTGATTTTACAAGACGATTCTGGATCTGTTCAAAATTTTATACATAATTTACATATTTTAACGTTAAAATTAGAACTAATCTAATTCGCAAGCCTTAGTAGTTACACAAATGTAAAAATCCGACTGAGTCGTCATAAACAATGTTAAATTTGAAAATCACTTAAAATTAATGGATTCATAAATAAACGCCTTTATTCAATTTCAAAGTCTTATTCAAGTATTGTTTCAGTATGAAATATTCCATTTTAACTCATTCGATTTGGAATTTTCAAGTTAAAAAAAAAAAACAGAACAATTTTCTATATTAAAACATTCGAAATTAAATTGTCACAATTTCAGCATGGTAAATTTAAACTTTGAAAGTTACAATTACAATTTTTCTAATTTTTAAGCTTGTAATTTGAAGGAAAAAGTGTTGAATTTTGATTTGTAAATAACAGTTGAACAACGATTAATAATTTTAAAAAAATGGGAATAAGTTGGAGGTTTTTAAATGTTTCGAAAAAAAATTAGGAGCTTCTCAAGAATTTTGAAACATTTCCAAACAAAGTTTGTTTAAGCATATTTTAAATGATTTTTTATTTCGAAAAAGTAAGTTTAAAAATATTTCAAAACATTTCAAAAGATTTACAAAATTGGAAAAAAATCTGGAAGCTTTTGAGGCAATTTGTTTTGCAGGATTTTACAACAAGTTTAGGAAATATGGGAATCATTTTAAAATATATTTAAAAGTTCCGAAAAAATGTCAAAAATAATTTGAAAAGATTTCAAATAATTTAAAAGAAAATGGATACCTTTGATGATTTCGAAATTAAATTTTGACTTTTAATTTTGATAAATTACATAATTTTAAGAGAAGGTATAAAAATATGGGACGAATAAAAAAATGCCGAAAGGGATGACTGCAAAGCCCCGAAAAACGAAATCTCCGACACTATTAAATTGCCGAATGGGAAAATTTTCGAATAATAAAATTTCCGAAATTATAATATTGTGGAACAGTTTATAATATTACCGAATTGGAAAATTTCCGACAGAAAATATCCAAAGTAAAAAATTCCCAAATTATAGAATCCCCGAATTAAATCATGAAAAAAAATTTTTTTCTCAATAAATATTATGTACTTATTGAAAATACAATAATCAAATATTTTTATTATAGAAATGTTTAAAAATTTAAATTTCTCAAAATTATTGCTTGAGTTTAGGCTAGGTAGCGCGGGCTCGAATAGGAGTCTGGATGAATGGCACAAAAAGGGGAACGTGACTAGCAGTGAAGGGGAAGATAAAAGGAAGAGAGAGGAAGGGGAAGATGATCCGGAAAGGGACAAGGATAACAAGAAAGTGAAGATTAAACGAAAAACACCAGACAGAGATAGGGGGGATGGGGGGATGTTTGAGAAGCTAGCAGCCCTCATAAAAGGGTTTAGAGACGAAACAAGGAAGAGTCTGGAAGATATGAATAGGCAGGGGAAAGAAGTTAGGGGGGAAGTGAGAAAAGTAAGAGAAAAGTGGGAAGAGTGGGATAAACTCTGGAAAGAGGAGAAAGACAAGGTATGGGGTAAACTAGAGGCCATAGAGAATAGACAGAGAGAGATTGACGAACAGACAAATAGGGAGATAAAACAACTGGAAGAACGGGTAAGCAAATTAGAAGTTAGGAATGAGCATATGGGGAAGGGAACAGAAAGTGCGGAAAAAGTAGAAGGGAGTGATAACGTGCAAAATGACAATGAAAGAATGAAGAAGAGACTGCGTGAGATCGAAAGAAGATTGGAAGGGGAAGAAAGGGCGAAGAGAAAAAATAACATAGTAGTCAAGGGATTGAAAATAGAGAGTGAAACAGGGGTAATTGAAATCAAAAATCTGCTGAGAGATATTGGAATTCGGGTAAGGGTAGAAGGAGTTAAGAGATTAGGAATGACGAAGGAAGGAAAAGAAGGAATGTTTGTAGTAAAAGTAGGGAGTGAGGAGGAGAAAAAGAAAATTATGGAGAACAAAAAATTATTGAAAGGAAGAAGGGAGAGAATTGAAGAGGATTTGACTTGGAGGGAGAGGAAAAGGAGATGGCAAATAGAACAGAGAGCATGGATAGAGAGGAAAAAGGGATGCATGGTATGGATAGGGCGAGACAGACTATGGATAAATGGGGAGGAGTGGGTCTGGGACGAGGAAGTAGAAGAAATAAGGAAAAAGGGAAAAAGAATTGAGAAAGATAGAAGAAAGGAAGATTCAAAAGAGGCTAGAGAGCAAACAGGGGGGTTTCCAAAAAGCAAGGCGGAAGAAAAGTAAGGAGGATAGAGGAGGGAAGGGAGGAGAAAAAAGTGAAAATAGCTTTCTGGAATGTGTCAGGCTTGAAGAACAAGAATGAAGGTTTCTGGCGGGAGTTAGAAAAGTGGGACGTGATTATGATGAGTGAAACCTGGGCGGATGAGAAGGATTGGAAGGGGATGAAAAGGTTGTTACCTAAAGCGTATGTGTGGACAATGCAAGAGGCAAGGAAGGAACACGTTAAAGGTAGAGGAATGGGCGGCATGGTATCAGGGGTGAGAAAAGAATGGGCAGTAAAAGGTAAAACAGAGCAGGACAGAGAAGAAAAGGAGGGAACAATGGTAAGAAGGATTATAATAGGGAAAGTCAAAATAGCGGTGGTTTGTGTATATAGAAGAAGAGGGGAAGAGGAAGGTTGGAGAGTAATAAGGAGGTGGATGGAGGAAAAGAAGGAAAAATTGGTTTTGATAGGTGACTTAAATGCCTGGACTGGCGAGCAAGGGGGAGGGATTTGGGATGAAGAAAAGGAGGCATATATGAGGAGCTCCAAACATAGGGAGATAGACCGGGAGGGGAGGAAGTTAATAGACATATTAGGAGAAACCGGATGGTTTATATGTAATGGCAACATGAAAGGAGATGAGAAAGGAGAGATTACATTTATAGGTAAGGGAGAAAGAATCATAGACTACATCTTGGCAGAAGAAAGAATGAGTAATATGATATGCAGTATGAATGTAGGGAATGAGATAGGGTCAGAACACTTCCCAGTAATAGCTACACTGAAAGGTGGCGTCCATAAGAGTGGCAGAGGGAGAAAGGAAAGAGGGGGGGAAAGGGACACGAAAATGGGAGTCTGGGGGGTAGATAAATTAAAAGTGTTTGAACAGAAGATGGAAAAGGAGAATGTTAGATATGAAAAGGAGGAGGGGGTAGACTCGTTAATTAAAAGGTTGAAAGGGTCGATTGAGAAGGTGAAGAATGAGATAGGTACAAAAGAAGGAAGAGAAGAGGGAAAGAGAGGATGGTGGGACGAGGAATGCAGGGAGAGTAAGGAGAGAATGAAAGAGTCTGTAAGAAAATGGAGGAAAGGAGAAATAGAGAAGGCGGAATACAACAGGAGAAAAAGAGAACATGAGAAGATGCTGGAAGGGAAAAAGCAAAGGGGAAAGGAGAAATACAAGGAAGAAGTAGAAAAAGCAATCAAAGAAGGTAGGGTGTGAAAGGGCGTGAATGAAGAAATAGAAATGGAGGAATGGACGGATTATTTTAAGGGTCTGTTAGGGGGAGAACAAAATAGGATCAAAGGGGAAAATAGAAAGACAGTGCAGGGAGAAACGGAGGAAGCGAACGAAATAACAAGAGAAGAAGTAAATGAGGCGATAGATAGACTGAAAAGAAACAAGGCCACAGGAGAGGATGGTATGGAGAACGAAGCGATAAAGTATGGAGGAGAAGGGATTAGGGAAGTGATGTGGAGGATATGCAACAAGGTCTGGAAAGGAGAAGGGTGGCCGGAGGAGTGGATGACAGGGCTGGTAGTACCGCTTGTTAAGAAAGGGGAGGGTAAGAAGGTAGAAGAGTACAGAGGGATCACTCTCATGCAAGGGGGCTATAAAATATACACAGAAATTCTAAGAAAAAGGTTAGAGAATCAGATAGAAGAGAAGCAAAGTATCCCACACAACCAGACGGGATTTAGAAAAGGGATGGGGACAATAGACAACATTTACGTACTCAACTACTTGGTTAACAGAAACTTAGGGAGAAAAAGAGGGAAATTAGTCGCTTTGTTTGTAGATTTCAAAGCAGCTTTTGACTCAGTGAATAGAAAAGTGCTATGGCAGGCAATGAAAGAGAGGGGAATAGAAGAAGGGCTGGTGGAGAGGATAAAGGAAATTTTTACTGAAACCAGGATTAGGGTGAAGATACGCGGGGAAAAAGGGGAGGTTTTCTGGACAGGAAGAGGTCTAAGGCAAGGGTGCCCGTTGAGTCCACTACTTTTTAATTTGCTGCTGGCAGACCTAGAGGAGAAGCTAAAGGAGAAAGGGAAAGGGGGGACGATCCTGGGTAATAGCAAACTATACTCCCTAGCATACGCGGACGACGTAGTTCTAATAGCAGACGATGAGAAGGGGATGAACCTAATGATAAGAATTTTCGAAGAGTACGTGGGAAGAAAAGAACTGACGGTGAACGTAGGGAAGACCAAGGTGATGTGCTTCAGAAATAAAAAGACCAAAATAGGTTACGTTTGGAAGATGAACGGACAAACAGTGGAAATTGTGGAGGAGTTCTGTTACCTAGGTTTTTGGTTTGAGTCAGGAGGGGGAAACGATTTGCAGGTGAGGAAAAGAATCGAAAGTGCGAGTAAAGTAATGGGCCAAGTATGGGGTATAGGAAAGAGAAGGTTCAAGGACGATTGGAGAATGAGGGTTTGGTTGTTTGATGCGTTGGTTTGGGCGGTGTTGTGTTATGGAGTGGAGGTTTGGGGATGGAAGGAACATAGGAAAGTGGAAAGCATACATGAGAGATTTCTGAGATGGGTAATGGGGGTTAGTTGGAGTTGTCCAGGATACATGATAAGGGAAGAACTAGGAAGGGAAAAAATGGTAACTAGACAAATTAAGAGAGCCTGGAGGTTTGAAGAGAAGCTGAAAAGGGGAGAGGGGAGTAGAATAGCACAAGTATGCTTGGACGAAGTTCGGAACAAGGAGACGAGAGGCAATCGGGGAAATTCAAAATGGGAGGAAGAAAGGAAAAAAATGAGGAGTGTTTGTGATATACAGGAAGGGGTTCTGGATTGGCAGAAGATTGAATTAGAGCTATTAGTAAGACAAGGAGAAGAGAGATGGAGAAAGATTATGGATTCGAAGTACAATAGATGGTATATGATGGTCAAAGGGGTGACGGAACCAGAATATTTGCAAAAGATGAAAAAGGAAGACAAATGGAATAGGGTGATACGGTTTAGAATGGGAGAAGGAGTGAGAGCTTGTAGATATTGGTTGGATGAAGAGGAAAATCTATGCAGAGTATGTGGGTACGAAGTGGAGTCATGGGCACATGTGTTAGAGAGGTGTACAGGAGAGGAAGATGGACAGTTGAGTGTGGATGAATGTGTCAGATGGATTTTGGATGGTAATGGACAGGGAGTGATGTGGATGAAAAAACTGGAAGAAATAAGAGAAAGCAAGAGATCAGGGCAGAGCCAAACGGGTAATCCTGTTTAAAGGAAGCTAACGAGAAAAAATTTTTAATTTTCAAATCAGTCTAAATGAACTTGATGGTAAGAGAAAACGGAAGCCCGGGAAGATCGCTCATTGTCTGTAGTCTAAGAGTAGTAATAATATGATTGTCATTATGTAAGGCGTTGGATTAGAAAATAAGTAGCGGTTAAGGTAGACTAAGGATGAAATGTAAATATATGTACAGGGAGCGGAGGCCCTCGAACCCGTAAAAGGGAGAGTTCAAATATACATACATACAAACATATTGCTTGAATTTACAAGAACAATAATTGTTTTAAAATTGCATCGAAAAATAATATAAAAAACACGTGCGCTTCAAAAGAAAAAAAAATTCTTCCTACATTTTCTTCGAACCTAATAACATTTTTCAGAGAAAGCTTGCAGGATTCAATTCAGCGCCGAATTATTTCGGAATTTATTTTATTTATTGTTTGTTTATAAATTAAAATTTTGATTTTTGAGAACTTTATTCGTATTTTTTAAAAATATTATGAACATTTTCAAACAAAATTTTTAATCCATTTTTTTTAATCATTATTATTTAAAATTCGAACAAGAATTTTTTGTAAATTAAAACATTTCAAACGTTTCTTTGATAAAAGTATTTAATGATTGTATTTTCAATGAATAAATAATATACATATAATGAACAACAATTTTTTATACTATTTAAATTCAGGAATTTTCTAGTTCGGATTTTTTATAATTCGGCAATTTTCTGCCAGGAATTTGATTATTCGTGAATTTTTTAATTCGGGAGTTTTATATTTCGGCACTTTTATTATTTCGGGAATTTTATTATTTGGGAATTTCGCAATTTGCGAATATTACAGTGATGGGAATTTTATTTTTCGGGACTTTTCAATCGCTTCGGAAAATTCACGACAATTCTAATATTACCGAATTTGAAAATTCCCGACAGAAAATTTCCGAATTATAAAAGATCCGAACTAGAAAATTCCCCAATTTAAACAATAAAAAAAATGGTCTGTTGAAAAATATTTTTTTAAAATAAAATAATCAAATATTTATATCAAAGAAAAACCTTTTTTAACATTTCAACTTTAAAGTTTTTAAAAATTATTGTTTTAATTTAAAATAACAATAATTGAAAAAATGTATTTCTGGATAAAGAATTTTGTTTGAAAATGTGCATTGTTTTTTCTAAATACAAAAAAACGTTCTGAAAAATCAAATTATTAATTTATTTTTATACAATTATTGTTATTTTAAATTCAAACAATAATTTGAATAAAATTTAACATTTAAGAAAATTTCTGTGATAAAAATATTTGATTATTGTATCCTAAATTTAAAGGATTCATAAAATTGTAAAAAAAAAATATCGTAGATTTTGAGGCAATTTTGTTGGCAGAATCTTACACAAATTTTACGAAAAAATGGGAATAATTTTAAAACTTATTTGAAAGTTCTGAAAAAAGTTCAAAAATATATTTTGAATAATATATATTATTTGTATTTTAAATTTTATACCATATAACATACGTAAATATTTCGAGTAAGCTGTATCAATTATAATAGTTCACAGTTTTATTTGAAAATAGATTGTATGGATCATGCTATTTTTTATGAATGCGCTATTGAAATTCTATTCAGCTAATTTAATTTTTTTTGCTAATGCGAAACCTAATCTGGCTTGGATGGAACTGTCGTCTCAAGTCTCAAACTCTATTTTCAATTTGAATGGTTCTTGTCCGAGCTAAAGTTATCGACGGGTGGTGGAGGCTAGAGGGGAACTGACAATTTTCGCCGGACGCGCCGTCTATATTTATCGCGGGTAACTAAGCCCGCCTGCTCGGTGGGTTCCTGTCACCACTACGTAGCGCGTCCTCGGGTTGCGGATAGAGGAACGGCCCGTTAGGCTAAACAGCCCCTCAGGTTAGCTGCGAATACAAGAATAAGCAGCCGCGGACAGCCGATAGGAACCAGTCGTGGGTGTGGTGAGCCCAGCCTAAGATGTTGGCCTAGCACTGGTAGAAAACACGATGACCATGGCTTGGGAGGACCCACACATTCACGTTCATAAGCAATGGGTGGGTCCTGGCAGGCCGGGGTGCAGCGTGTATCCACCTAGAAACACTACCCGAACCAAAACTAAAAATCTTGTAAGGGAAAAATCCTGCTGCCCATTGGACACCGCAGCGATTACACTGCCCGCAAGGGATGTGTGGAATGATTCGCCTGCATAGGACCAAAGGGGTATTGTTGCCAGTAGGCGCGCTGCCTTGCAGGGGGACGTTAGGATGCGAGGATGAAACTGTAATGTGTCTGACGACAAGTTGACATGGTCCTTGTCAGAGTCGGAAAGCTCCCATACTTAGACCTAGGGAGGTATGGGGGTTATCACTCCTGGGACAGTGGACTCACCTACGATCGGAATAGGATCCTAACGTGCGGATTATCTTGAAACTACCATGGCTAACTTGCAAAAACAAAAAACTACAGTTAAAGATCTAAGGGTGGGAACTCTAAACGCGCGTAGTCTAAATACTGGCGGATTTAGCGAACTCATTGGGATAGCAAATAAATACAAAACTGACTTAATAGCACTTCAAGAAACCTGCTGGACGGGCGATTTCGCGTCAATTTCTAAGGATAACTATACTTTTCACTATGGGGGAGCTAAAGGGCGCGCACTGGGGACCGGTTTTCTTATTAATAAACGAATCTCGCAAGCGGTTATCGACATGCAATTCATTAACGATCGGTTATCATACATTGTACTGAAGGGTATTTTCAACAAACAGGTATTAATCAATGTGCACTGCCCCACCGAGGACAAAGACGAAGACACTAAAGATCTCTTTTACGAAACAATCGAGCAGGTTTTTGACAAGTTCTCAACTTTTGACGCAAAAATAGTATTGGGAGATTTCAACGCGAAAATTGGAAAAGAACCGATGTATAGGCCTACAATAGGATCAGAAAGTTTGCATGACGTCAGTAACGACAATGGAACTAGAGTAATAAACTTTGCAGCTTCAAAGAACCTTGTTGTCAAAAGCACATTTTTCAAGCATAAAAATATACATAAGGCCACCTGGAGATCACCAGATGGTAACACTCACAATCAGATCGATCACGTTCTAACTGACAGAAGACGTCATACAAACATTCTCGATATAAGATCGTATAGGGGAGCGGATTGAAATTTAGACCATTTTCTCGTGATAGTAAAAATAAGATCTAGGCTAGCGATAACTAAGAAAACAAGCCGCACAGAGCCAACAGTTCGTTTTAATATAGATAAGTTCAAAACAGCAACAGAAACATTAAATTATCAAGTTGAGATTTCTAACAGCTTTGACGCTTTCCAAGAACAGAGAGACGATAACAATAATTACGAGGAGGATCCGGAAACCCTGTGTAGCAATATAAAAAAGGCGGTAAAGACAGCCGCGAAACTTACGATAGGTTTAAAGAAAGTAACAAAAAGCAAACCATGGTTTGACGAAGAGTGCAAACTCGGGAATGAAAAACGTCGGAAGGCCAGACTAATTAGTTTACAATATAAGTGCGATCAAACACATAAGAAGTATCTCGAGATTAGTAAAAGTACAAATAGGCTCTATAGATCCAAGAAAAGGGAGTGGGAAAAGAATAAAATACTAGCAATAGAAACGCATAATAAACAGAATAACCCGCGCGAGATGTACAGGGTAATCAATTTTATAAGGAAATGCTTTCAAAGTAGAACGGAAGTAATGAGGGACGAAAATGGCAATCTAGTAGCCGATGCGACAGAGAGACTGAATTTATGGAAAGACTATTTCGGTAAGCTATTAAATGTACGCGAAGCCCCCGTTGAAGGTAATCTCGGCGAAATCCACACTGCTGATCTATTAATTGATGACCCTGCTGATATAGAAATAAAAATGGCTATAAAGAAGTTGAAAAATAACAAAGCCGCGGGCATCGACGACCTACCGTCAGAACTGATAAAAAATGGAGGCCCTTGCCTCACAAGACAAATTATTGAATTAATACGCGCAGTTTGGAAAACAGAACGCATGCCGGAAGAATGGAATACCTCTATCGTTATTCTCATCTTTAAAAAAGGTGATAAAACTGACTGTAACAATTATCGGGGAATTTCACTTGTATCTTCGCGCTACAAGATCCTGTCTAATGTAATCCTAAGTAGACTGACTCCTTTTGCCGAGGAAATCATTGGGGATTACCAGTGTGGATTCCGCCGAAACCGATCTACAAGCGATCAAATGTTTACAATTAGGCAACTGCTAGAAAAAAAATGGGAATTTAAAGAAATAGTGCATCAGCTATTTATCGATTTCAAAAAAGCTTACGACTCTATTATACGCGCACGAATGTACTGGATCCTAGAGTTCTTGGGTGTACCAAGAAAATTGGTTAGACTTATCGAAATTTGCTTAAGCGGCAGTAGGGGTAGAATACGCGTAAACGGTAGTTTATCTGAAGAGTTCTCGATCCGCGATGGCCTGAAACAGGGCGATGCACTTTCGTGCGTCCTTTTTAACTTGGTTTTAGAATACGTGGTTAGGCAAGTGCAGGCGAATCCGACCGGTGCTACCCTCAATGGGATAGTACAAATTCTTGGATATGCGGATGATCTCGACTTACTAGGGGATGATAAAGAAACGGTAGCTAAAAATGCAGAAATCTTGATCACAAAAGCCAAAGATATTGGCTTGGAAGTTAGAGAATCGAAGACAAAATATATGACCGTCGCCAGATCCGAACAAAGTAATCAAGACGGGGATCTAATGGCCGGAAATATGAAATTCGAAAGGGTTAGCGAGTTTAAATACCTCGGGTCTATTATAACTAGCGAAAATAAGATTAAAACGGAAATCAACGCGCGGCTGCACGCTGGCAATGGGTGCTATTATGCAGCAAACACATTATTAAAATCGCGATTGCTATCTAGAAACATCAAAGTAAGAATCTACAAAACAATAATAATGCCGGTCGTCATGTACGGGTGTGAAACGTGGGCGTTGAGGAAAGGAGAGGAGAATAGGTTTAGAGTTTTTGAGAATAAAGTACTTAGAAAAATCTATGGTCCAAAAAGGGACGAAGAGACCGGCGAATGGAGGAAACTGCATAATGATGAGCTGCATGCTCTCTACGGGTCAGCAAATATTAATAAAGTAATGAAAGCGCGTAAACTAAGATGGACGGGGCATGTAGCAAGAATGGGAAATGAAAGAACAGTGGCGCAAGTTTTAAGAGCGAGACCGATTGGTAAGAGACCCTTAGGCAGACCGAGAAACAGATGGGAGAAAAATGTAAGGGATGATTTAAAAGAACTAGGACATGATTACTTAAACTGGATGGAGGATGCACAGGATAGAGATGTGTGGCGGTATCGGGTTGGTGAGGCAATGAACTTTCGAGTTCGAACTGCTAATCTATAATAATAATAATAACTAAGCTCGCACCTCATCTACGTTTATAATATCTTTGACGCCATGCGTAAATTTCGTGCCTACGGCGGAAACGGCAAACAGTGGCGCTGCGATCGTCACTCGATACATTTGACTTCGAAACACTGCAAAGCACAATAATTTTTTTATTTTTCATAAATTTCTAACTGTTTTACAAATTCCTCAAAACTAATTTACAATCTAAATTCTTTAAATATTCGGACCAACTCTATGCTAGTAAGCTCAATGAGTTTGACAGGTATATTTATTATTTAATATTGAATATAAGGTTACATTTTTAGGAAGAAAAATTTCGGAATTTAAAAATTGATTTCTAAATCACTACAACTCCTATCGACCTTTTTTTTGCCTCAAAATTTTTTATATTTGAAGAATAAAAAATTAGAAACTGGTTTATTTATTTTGGACAAAAATGTTAAATTTTTTACTCGATTTCTGCATGGAGAAATTAATTTTCAGGATAGAGAAACTTGGAGGCAAGGGAGGTGGTTCATATTATATATAATTTCCATTTGTTTTATATCATTTTTCTATGAAATAAATAAAAATTATATCATATACTTCAAACTATGTACAAAATATATATAATTTTTTCGCCTGGGGTTGCTGTATTACACGGTGGGCAGGAAGCAACTTTAAATCACATGAAAATGACGACAAAAACGAAAAGCGGGAATGTGTTTGTACTTGATAATAGATGAAAAATCTGTTTGAATTAAAATGCTAGCTGCTTCTGTTTGTAAGATATTCAAATTTTTCGTTTTTCGTATAGGAAGAATTTGCGAAATATACAATAGCTAAGAATCGCGAGATTTAAAAACTTTTCTTATGCAAAATTTACAATAAAAAACGTCTAAATTATGAACAAACTTTTTTTGGCATATATATAATATGTCTGTGTGTGTTTATGTATGAATATGTTTATAAGTTTTTAGCCGATTTTATACGTTACCAAGGTGCACCGCGTGGAGGAAACTCACATTGCACCTCTTTCTGTGTTTTCTGCTTTTTTTTTGTTTCTTTTTGTTTTTTTGTTGTTTTTTGTTGTTGTAATTTTGATCATTTTTTAATATTTGAAGTTTTAGTATACTGAAGAAAAATGAATGTTTGTAATTAACTAGTATTCAATCAATTCAATTGATCAGTATTCAATCTCAAATTATGAGATATATTTAATTATAGAATTCAAATTTTGTATGAATAAATCATAAAATGAGTACATAATTATACAAATAATAATTATTGAATTTAATTATAAATTAATGCATGTAATTTTACATGTGCTGGGATGAAAAAGCAGCTACCGCTTTTTTTAATCGTTTTGGGAAAGATTTATCTTCGATCATATTTATTTTAAATCTTTCCCAAAATTTGAGGAATTCTCTGTGAATCGATTCCCCAGCATGCTCAGACCACACTCCTAAGCCATCGCTATTTAACCCTTTGCGGGGCAGTGGGACATATACGTCCCACCTGTTTATCATCAATAATTTGGATATTTTCCTACTTCTTCCTTGTATTCTTTCGTAATTTATTGGATGTTTGAGTAGTTGAGGTTCAAATATTGATATCTTCATAGATGAGAAATCAATATCTTCATTATGTTCATAATTAAAAACAAATTACTTTCAAATAAAGCCCCTTTGTACGGATAAATTTGGTTGTAGGAAAACAAGCCCCATAACATGCTCAAGTCATGGTGGGATTCTATGTTTTTTGAGTCGTAGTTTCCGAATCTAGAGTCAGATTTTTGAAATTCAAAATGGCTGAACCAATATGGCGGCTATTTTGAGTCAAATTTGTGGTTTTTTTGTTCAATCGGCAAAAACACCATAAAGACTGAAAATAGCCGCCATATTGTATCTGCCATCTTGAATTTTGTGTCTTTGATATCAGAATCGTAATCAGCGACCTCAAAAACTCCCATACATTTGGTTTCCCGCCGATTGAACAAAAAACCACGAATTTTGCTCTAAATAGCCGCCATATTGGTTCCGCCATTTTGAATTTCCGAAATCTGACTCCGGAATCGTAATTAGCGACCCCAAAAACCTTAAAATCAGTTATTACTTCCAAAATTTATCCATCAGAAAAATATGCCCCTCAAAGGGTTAAGAGCATAACGGTTTGTTTTAAATGATCTAGAATAATATGGATTTTGACGGTTTGAGAAACATCTGTGCTTTTTACAGCATTGCGGAGTTTACTGATGTTTGTATCAAAATCACGGAGATCCGCTTGCTTTGTAGAGAAGCATGATTCTACAATTATTGTGTCCATTGCTTTAAATGAAGCAATGTAAGGCTGCAATCGGTATGGCCCAACAGTTTCATAAATTTTGGGATGCTGTAAATTATCCGCTTCTCTTAAAAGTCTCCGACATTGATTGCCTTCAAAGACATCGCCTTGATAGCTTTTATGAACTATACTCAACTTTTTTGACCACAGCAAAGCTTTTTCGCGGCCTATAACTATTTTGACAATTCCATTCCAAAAGAGATGATTAACAAAACCTTGAAGGAGGTGAAGTTCTGGAGGAAAACTAATTA
>CAKNXH010063535.1:0-30543 GCA_932178445.1 Andricus quercusramuli | reverse complement strand
AGGTATGTATAGGTCTCTCCAGTGTTAAGATGTCTAATAACACTTATATCCACAAGCTCAGGGTCCTTGGGAACGCCAGTAATCTTTCCTTTCTTCAAATGAATTTTGGCACACTTGTCCAAACCAAAGTCCATTCCAATCTCTCCTGTGTAGTTCTTGACGATATTTATAGCAGTTTGAAGTTTGCTTTTACCAGCGGCATAGATCTTCAGGTCATCCATATAAAATACATGAGTGACCTTATGCTCACGCTGATTAGTGTCGCCACAGAGGTATCCAGGAGAATTTCGTAGTGGGAGAGATAGAGGCAGAAGTGTGATGCAAAAAAACAAAGGGCTCATACCATCCCCTTGAAAGACGCTCCTCTGGAAGGTCACCTTGTACGTCGTCAGACGATAATTCCTAGATGAGATGGTAAATCTAGTTTTCCAAAGAGGCATGAATCTCTTTATGCTTCTCACTATGTGTGGATGTACCTTCAAGCTTTCCAACAGACAGATGATAAGTCTATGAGAGGTTGAATCGAAAGCTTTCCGGTAGTCAATCCAGGCCATTGACAGGACGCGCTGATGGACTGTAGCGTCTTTTCAGACACACCTGTCAGTTAGCAGGTTCTCTCGACAGCCTGCCACACCTTTTTTCGAGCCACGTTGTTCGTACATCTCTCGCCATACAGGCTCAATTCGCCGAACAATCCTGTTGTTTAGGACAGTTGTAAACTGCCGTACAAACTGAAAAGATAAATAAGTGACATTGTCGCTTAGGTCGACTATTCCATTGCCAAGTTTAAGAGAATAACCCTAAACCGCAATGTCACTTATGTATCTTTTTACCTTGTACGGCAGTAAAGATCTTATACAGTGTGCTCAAACAAGTTATTGGCCTGTTATTCTCTGGTTTGGACAAGTTGCCTTTTTCGGTAAGAGTATAGTGCGTTCTAACACCAGCCACTGCGGAATGGGCGTCTCCGACTTTAAATATGAGGTGAATATGCGGGCAAAATGCTGGTGTATAGAAGTAAACTTCTTCCACCAAAAGTTCTTGATACAATCTGGTCCAGCACCGGAAAAGTTCTTCGTGCCTCTAAGTGCTTTTTTCACCTCTTCGGCAGTGACTGATGGGCACTCCTCCTCAGATTTTATGAGGCTGTCGCAAAAGTCCTTGAAGCGGATGATATGTTCAGTATCTTCTTTCAACTCTAGTGTTTTCGGGATCTTGTACACCTCTCTCCAAAAAGACTCTACCTCCTTGGGCTTGGGTGGATTTTTTACAAAAACAGGGGGATCACTGAAGAGGCGTGATGGGTCAGCGAGAAACTGTTGATTCTCCGTGATCCATCTCTCCCTCTTCTGTATCCTCCTCCTTGCGTCAGATAATAGCCTTATTTTGTCAACAATATGCTGCTTGATTGTCAGCAGCTTTGACTTTGAAAAATGGGTATGTATGAGGAGCGCTTCCTCAACCGCTGCTTGAACAACCTGCAGATGAAGACGAAACGACATTAAGACAACACGCAGAAAGCAGGCACCTTCTGGAAGATGATCGCAATTTCAGTACAAGGAGGAACATCAACATGCAAGTTCCTCTCAAGCCCCAACATCTGGCTGAAATGGACGCCTCCCTTCGTGGAGACATCTCGCAAGAGTCCGACCTCTGAACCATCAATTGCTCAGTTTATGGTGCTGCGAGAGCTTTGGCTGATTCAAATCGAAGGCTGAAACCGTCGATGGATCAAAAGACAAGAAGACGCTTGTATCAACTGAACATCTGGCGATAATTTCTGGTAGACCGTTCACGGAAAGGGTTTGAAAGTTCGCCCAAGAACTAAGTACCTTGAATCACACACTAAACAAGTCAAAGCTGCTGACAATCAAGCAGCATATTGTTGACAAAATAAGGCTGTCATCTGACGCAAGGAGGAGGATACAGAAGAGGGAGAGATGGATCAGAGAGAATCAACAGTTTCTCGCTGATCCATCACGCCTCTTCCCCATGTCAGAAAATACTGACAATATCATCCGCTTCAAGGAGCTCTGCGACAGCCTCATAAAATCTGAGGAGGAGTGACTATCAGTCACTGCCGAAGAGGTGAAAAAAGCACTCAGAGGCACGAAGAACTTTTCCGGTGCTGGACCAGATTGTATCAAGAACTTTTGGTGGAAGAAGTTTACTTCTATACACTAACATTTGGCCCGCATATTTACCTCATATTTAAAGTCGGAGGCGCCCATTCTACAGTGGCTGGTGCTAGGACGCACTATACTTCTACTGAAAGAAGGCAACTTGTCCAAACCAGAGAATTACAGGCCAATAACTTGTTTGAACACACTGTATAAGATCTTTACAGCTGTCCTAAACAACAGGATTGTTCCACGAATTGAGCCTGTATGGCGAGAGATGTACGAACAATGTGGCTCGAAAAATGGTGTAGCAGGCTGTCGAGAGAACCTGCCGATTGACAGGTGTGTCTGTAAAGACGCTATAGTCCATCAGCGCATCCTGTCAATGGCCCGGATCGACTAGCGAAAAGCTTTCGATTCAACCTCTCATAGACTTATCATCTGTCTGTTGGAAAGCTTGAAGGTACATCCACTCATAGTGGGATGCATAGAGAGATTGATGCCTCTTTGGAAAACTAGATTTATCATCTCATCTAGGAATTATCGTCTGACGACGAACAACGTGACCTTCCAGAGGGGCGTCTTTCAAGGGGATAGTATGAGCCCTTTGTTTTTCTGCATCACACTTCTGCCTCTATCTCTCGCACTACGAAATTCTCCTGGATACCTCTGTGGCGACACTAATCAACGTGAGTATAAGGTCACTCATGTATTTTATATGGATGACCTGAAGACCTATGCCGTTGGTAAAATCAAACTTCAAACTGCTATAAATATCGTCAAGAACTACACAGGAGAGATTGGGATGGACTTTGGTTTGGACAAGTGTGCCAAAATTCATTTGAAGAAAGGAAAGATTACTGGCGTTCCCAAGGACCCTGAGCTTGTGGATATAAGTGTTATTAGACATCTTAACACTGGAGAGACCTATACATACCTAGGCGTGCCTCAAAACCGCATTCAAGACGTAACATCAGTGAAGGAGTCTCTCCGAAGCAGATACAAGCATCTTTTTCGACAGATTTGGTCTTCCAATCTGTCGGCGTTGAACAAGGTATCTGCGACTAACATGCTTGCCATCCCGGTTCTACTCTACTCGTTTGGGGTGGTTGAATGGACGAAGAACGAGCTTAAGGCCCTTGATGTCACCACATGTTTGATTATGCATATGCATAAAAGCTTGCATATCAATTCGTCAGTTCCGCGATTATACATTTCACGCCGTCAAGGTAGACGCGGACTTCTGAATCTCCAGTGCCTTCATAACCGAATTTTTGTAAGTACAGATTACATCGTTGCTAATGGCAGAGATCCGCTCCTGAGAATGGTTATGAATCACGAGATGATTGGGGAAGGAGCGTTCCTTTACAAAGCCGCGTTGCAAGCGGCCGAGACCCTTGGCCTGAATTTTAACATAAGAAGTGAGGAAAGTGCATTACTCGATATAGATGCTTCACGTCTAAAAGCTGAAGTAAAGAAAGCAGAGTTTGTCAAATTTCACTAACAGCTACTCGACAAGCATATGCATGGGGACTTTTACAGAAATGTAAAAAAGCAGACCTTGTCGAAGGAGCAATCTTTTGCTTTCCTCAAATCATCAGGGCTTAATTCAGGTACAAAGGGTTTTATTTTTGCATGCCAGGACGGTGTCATTTCCACCTTAGCATACCGTGCCCGCATTTTATGTCAAGAAGTGCCCAGTGATAGGTGCAGAGCAGGAACGACGTACATCTCTAGACATAATGCGGCCCTAAGAGTACTTTATTACCATCTTTGTCGTTCTTATGGTGTTGGTCGCAACCCTGCTCTGCCGAACGTTCCAAGGGATATAGAGTCAACTGTCCGAAACAAGAAGTGCCAACTATATTCGTGATCGAATCCTCGGCTCCGTTCGATTACAACATCACTGCAAAGGAGGAAGAAAAGGAGGAGAGGTATCAAGACCTTAAGAGAGAGCTGCAACGACTGTACCCTAAGTATTCGGTGCGAGTAATTGTCCTTGTGATTGGTGCTCTCGGAGGTGCGAAACTATCACTGGTTCAAAAATATGCCAAGGCACTTGCGAGATGGATGCAGAAAGCTATCATCCTTGGGTCGCTTCGTGTTCTCAAGACCCACCCATCTCACGGTTGTGAGGCGTGGCCACAGGTGTGATTTATTGCGTTTCTACTGGGGGCTATTGACATTTTTTTTTAGATGGCGGTTGCTTTTAGTGGGACCGTTAAAGTTGTTAAAAAGTTTTATGAAAAATGTGCTTAGTAATACGTTGTATATATTCTTGAAAATCCACTTATATTCTCTGGAACTTTATAATACTCGATACAGAGTACTAAAGTTTAGTCTGATATGCACCAGTTTCTTTCAAAAGAGCATAAAAAACACTGCGAAAAAAAATCTTGAATAAAAGAAAATTTATGTGATTCGAAAAACTAATGCTACTGTATACGTCCTATAAAACATTTCTTCACTACAAAGGAATCGTATTTTCTAAACCAAAAGTGTAAAATTATTTGGGCAAATTAATATTTAATTTAGTCAGTAAAATAATAACTGAGCGAACGAATTTTGTTAATGGTTGAAAGAAATAAGAGATTTGTGTTTAAAAATTAGGTAGTTGGTACAGTCACATGTGATTTTAAATCAACAAATTATCTCCTTCAAACAAATTAAAGTCCATCAACAGAAGATATAGTTTTCCGTGGTTCAAAGAAGCATAGCCTAAATATTTACAAATATTTCTGGATAACAAATAAATTGGGTTTAATAGGAGTAATTATTTATGTGTTGTAAGATACGATATATTGTTAAGAATATTGTTTCTAAAAATAAAAAGAGCTTTGAATGAAACAAATACGCAAATCAACAAATATTTTAAGTCGAATTTTCTCGAAAATCTCTCGAGATTTTTTGAAGTGGTAGAACATGGTAGAAGAAATTAGACAACGTACTTTCATTCGAATATCGGACTTCGAGGACCTGTCATGATTATAAAAAAATTATACGAGTGAATTTTTTCACTGTCAAAATATTTTCCTACACAAAATTTTCGTAATTGCCATATCTTTTCCAAATTATGAGGCCACAGGAGCTTACCAATTTCTTTAGTAATATACGATTTATGATTTCCTTCAAAGACCATTATTTGTATTTCATTTACGTTTATTTTATGGCCCTTGTTGTCCACACATGTATTCAGTTTACTCAACATTATTTGTAAGTCTTCGATTGACTCTGCCATAACAACCTTATCATCTGCTAACGCTAACCTACGCACCCTCACTGTGCCGAAATCCACACCTTCTTCATCGATGAGGGCCACTCTTTAACACTCGTCCATGTGAATAATTAATTTAGAAAATATTTTTCAAGATACCGTTTTTTGCATGAATTTTACATAAAACTGCTATTTTGCCATTTTGAGGCATGTTCAGGGCACAAAAGCTTTCGGTGGAAAATTCATTTGTTCGGTTGAAAATTCGACTTATTGGCTCAAAAATCAAATAATAAGACTTTTAATAAAATAAATCACGTGCGTCCTAAACTATGACCCACGACAGATTTATGTGTAAACATCGTCGGTAAACGTTGACTGAAATTGAAATCTTACATAAAGCAAATAATAACTCACGCACATGTGGGAGTATAAAAATTTATTTTCTGTTATATATAATGTCGTGCAAAAGTTTCTGGACAGTTATTTTCCAATAGGATAATAATCCTAATCTAACAATGTAACAATAACCCTACTTTAATAATAATAAACTGTAGATTTTCTCTCTATCGACATATCCGGCATATTTTGCCGGATTTGAATGAACAAATAATTATTGTTTGAATAATAAAAACTTATTTACAAAATACTTGGAACCTCGTCCCTTATTAATTAAAAATAATTCTTGTGAAGAAAATCCGAAGAACACCGTTTTTAGTATGAATTTAATAGAGAACTGCTATTTTGCATTTTTTGGGGTCACTTTCCAAACATAATAACAATTCACAAAAATTTTATAACGATTAGCTCTTTTTTCCATTTTTTTTTTAATCAAGCTTTTCCCATTCAAAACCCCATGTTAATTTCAAAGGCTCGGTGGTACGGGTTAACTTCGACAAAAAAAAAGAAAACAAGAAAAATGTTAAGTTGATAAACTGTAAATATGAAGTAAGTATTTATTTTTAAAATTGAACTGTAGTACGACTCTTAACAATAGAATTATAATAAAATTGATTTTATAAGACGATTCTGAATCTGCTTATAATTAAATAATTTATAGATTTTTACGTTAAAAATTGAACTATTTCAATTTGAATGCCTTACGTAATTAATTAAATGTATGCATTCGTTTAAAACTTCAAAATCTTTTTTTAATTTTCAAAAACATTTCAATTAATATATTCATTATTTTAAAGTTTTCATTGTTTCATTTTTTTTTTAATTTTTTATTTGTAAATGACATTTTTCATTTAAGATTTTCAAGAAACAACTTATAATCACTAAATTGTACTGTTTTTAAGTTAAAATTATTCAAAAATGGTATAATTTTCAGCACTTGAAAAATTCATTGATTCATTCTTCAAACTATTTTATTTGGGACCGTACTTAAATTACGTAACAGCTTAAGGGGGAGGGAGGGGTCAAAAGATTTTGTTACGATTTGTTACTGAAGGGTGGGGGGGGGCGTCATTCATGTATGTAACTTTCGGAAATTCACAAATTAAATAAGTATCTCGCAGAAATTGTACAGAAATTTAATATGAATTCAACTTTACGCACCAAAGAAAACTGGTGAGTGAAAAAAGGAACCTAGCCAACAACAATTTTTTTTAATTCAGGATAAAGTCAGGGATTTGGAAAAAAATCTTACAAAAGTCCGAGATTTATATAACTTTAAATAACTGTCAAACCTAATAGATTTGAAAATTTTCAACTTTTATTTGAAATTATTTTATTCCGCTTATAAAAGATTCTAGGTTCAAAATGTTACAAATGTAATATTCTGGTTTTTGAATATTAATGGTCAGGGAAAATGAAAAGGTGGTTAGGGAAAAATTAGAGAATTTTTAAAATTAAGTTTTGCGGTAATCCTGATTTAACATTCTTCTTAGTAATTTATTTGCTTTGTATTTATATTTATTTTTCTGCAGTTGCTTCTTCCTGAAAATGATCTTTTTAGTTGTAAATTTTATTATTTGTTTGAAAATGCAACAGTTTTGGTCATAAAAAATAATCTTTTTGCTTGAAAATTCCACTATATCGTAGAAAATTTACTTTTTGACAGAAATTCATATTTTGGTGTTAAAAATAAATTTAAATGTTTTTTGGATAAAAATCCAACTATTTTTTGGAAAATGTATATTTTTTATTAAAAAATTCATCTATCTGAGCAGAAAATTATTCTTTTCTTGATAAGAATGCAACTGTTTGGTTGAAAATTTAACTATTTCGTAGAAAATTTATCATTTGAGAAAAATTCACATTTTGTGTAGAAAAATTAATTTAAATATTTTTTCGATGAAAATTCAACTATATTTTTTAATATTTGTCTTTCTGATTTCAAAAGTCATCTGCTTTAGTAGAAAATTGATCTTTCTTCGATGAAAATGCAACTGTTTGATTAAAAATTAAATAATTGTTTTAAAAAGGCATCCTTTTTGTATGAAAATTCAACTGTTATTATCGAAAAATTGTCTTTTTTGGTTGAAAATTCAAATACCTTCTTAGAAAATTCACTTCTTTTTCAAACAGTTTTTGTTTGAAAATTTTTTTTGAACCACTTTGTTAAAAAATAATTTTTTCGTTGAAGATTCATATTTTTATTTGAAAATTCATCTCTTTGGTTAAAGTTTGACCTATTTTACTGGTTGAAAATTCAATGTTTTTACAGAAAATTTGTCTTTTGGCTTTCAGGATCAACAATTCAGGTGAACTTTTTTTTCTTTCATCACTGAGAAATCTTTTTATTTGTTGAAAATTCGTCTTTTTGATTTGGAAATTACGAATTTTCTTTTAAGGTTGAAAATTGAACTATTTCTTTGAAAATTCAATTGTTTTGTAGAGAATTTAATTATTTTGCAGAAAATTAAGTATTTTCATAAGAAGTTATCTCTTATCGTAGAAAAGTCACTTTTTTTGTTTAAGAGATATAAATTTCAAAAATTTTTATTTCTATATGTATGTTAATGGGATTTGAATGTTAATGGTTAAAGAAAAAAAATTGGTCGAAGAAAAATCATAGAATTTTGAAAATGAAGTTTTCTCCCTGCACAGCACGCATTATTTCAAATACAACTAATTTCCACTAGTTTCAAGTCCTAGATCTTATTATTTTTGGAAACCATAAATTACGTACAGCAATAGGGGGGTAGAAACATTTTGTTACGGTTCGTTACATGGGGTGGAGAGGGTCGATTATCCGTTACGTAATTTACGTACGGCCCCTTTTCTTAAACGTATTTTCTCCTTTGCCTGCTTAGTCAAGCTTTGTTTATAAAATACCGGTGCGGACCGATATGAGTTCTTTGAAAGAATACATTGTGTCGCATTTATATTACGCATCTACATTTAGAATTAGGCTAATTATATTTCCTGAAGAAGATTAATAAATTCTATCACTTATATCCAGAAAACAATAATTTTCCACGATTTTAAGATAATATAAGATCAAGTATTCTAGTCCAGCAAAATATGCCGGATTTCAATTTTCTTTTCCGGTATATTTTATCGTTTATTTTATCGGGGTGGAGAAGGAGAGAGAGATATGGAAAAGGAGAGAGACAGATGGGCGAAGAGAGACTCAAGGGCTCCTGTCTGTGGGTGAAGAAAAGCGAGCCTCCGGTCTGTGCCATAAGACACAACGTGTATGTGACAGGCCTGCGTTAGTAGACTTTTCAACAGATAATAATGAACTTTGAAACAAGAATAGTTGGATTTCATGCAGTTAGCATTACTTTAATACTTTTATAATATTAGGATAGCATGACTTGAAATTTTGGTTAAAGAGTCAAGTGGGTTTTTTATTACACAGCCCGGTTTTCGAAAAAGTAGGAAAAAACAAGTACTTTTTGTAAAGTGAAGTTTGGTAACCTCTTAAGGAAGGTTCAAGGAATAATTTGCACCCAATAACTTTCAATTTCCTCCCTCCGCCCGATTCCTTGTATTGTTTTTTGTGCTGAAAATGGTATTTTTAAAAATGTTTTCTAAATTAATTATTCACATGGACGAGTATGGCCCTCATCGACGATGAAGGTGTTGATCTTGGGACAGTGAGGGTGCTTGGGTTAGTATTCGTAAATGATAAGGTTGTTATGGCTGAGTCAATCGAACACTTGCGAGGAATGTTGAGCAAATTGAATACAAGTATGAACAACGTGGGCCTCAAAATGAACGTCAATTACACGAAAATTAGGGTCTTTGAAGGAAATCATAAATCGTATGTTACTAAAGAAATTGATGAGCTTCATTGGCCTTATCAATTGCAAAAGATATGACAATGAGGAGAAATTTTTGTAGAAAAATGTTTTTCAGTAGGAAAAGTCACTTGTATAATTTTTTTAATAGTCATGTAAGGTCTTCAAAAAAAAAATCTCAAAAAGGGTTAGGCCCTTTCAACCAAGTATGTAGTTAAACTTTTAATCAAGAAGATTAGTTTTCGAACCTTTTTAAACTTTCAACAAGTGGTTGAATTTTTAACAAAATAATCAAATTTTTACCAGAATAATTAAATTTCTAACAAACTATTTGAATTTTTAACTAGAACGGTGAATCTTCAAAAAAAAAATGAATATTCATCAAAGAAGTTCAAGGTCATTGATTCATCAAGAAAAATATAATAGTTGATATTTCGACCAAAAAATATTAATTCTGAACCAAAAACTAATTTTCACATTTTCGAATATTTCGAAAAGGTGTTATTCACATTTATTCAGGGTGTCCCGCGATTTATCCTTATCCTTTTAGGGGCGAGTAGACAGAAAAAAATAAGTCGAAAAGTCCCTTTCGACTTATTTTTTTTTGTTCTATCCGCCCCTACAAGGATAAAGATATCTCGCGGGACACCCTGTATTATCCACGTGTATTATCCATTATTTATCCATTATCCATCATTCTGTGTTAACTGATTAAATTCTATAAATTATGGAGAGATGTTGAAATCTAAACTTTGTACGTCCGGGAATGTTGAATAACATTTTTTTGAGGATTAGGAAAACAATGATTAGGAAGAAGATAATTTTTTTCTTAATCCTCAAAATTTGTTGATTATATATGAAATACATTCACCGTTGTGTCTTCAAATTTGAAGAGTATGTTTATAATTTATAAGATTGAAACAAAAATCCCGTTTCGAACTCTATCAACTGCAATTATAACTTTCTCAAGTTTCATGAGCGTAAACCCTTTTGTGACTTTGACTTATTATGCAGTTCCTATGAAGTCAATAGTCAAAAAATTTAAGTTCCAGGATTAAAAATACTTTTGAAACTCTTCAAAAGTCTATTATATTCTCTATGCATTTGAAAACTTGATGATGAATTTTTGCCCCCAAGTGTGCGTCTAGAAGTTTCTTCTCAACAAGAAATCACGAAGTTATATTAATCGATAAACGTGCTTTGTTGGCTTTATAGTATATGTATATGTATATTTATTCTTATCACTGTCGTGAAAAATAATTAATTAATTCGCACAGATAGAAAGATGCAATTAACTGAGTAAATTACTCTCCTTCAGTTTAAATGGCGTATATCTATCCGGATAATCAAGCTTTCAATTAACTGTCCTCAAACAGTATCCAACTTTTTCATTTTGTTGAGAAGATTTTCTTGTTTTTCTTCTGTTTATATCTGTCACAATTTATTGGAAAAGGACTAAGATGAATAATGATTAATAATAATCTACAAATGTTCGCAGCTAACGTGTTCCGTTCGCAGTGCGAATTTAGTTTATAATGATGATTTTCTTTTTTTAATTTTAAGATTGGTTTTCTATTTGGTTTTTTCACAATCAATATCTTCACTTATCGTCTGCTATATTGCGAATACTGGGTACGCTATATGCATAATGTCCTTATAAAAATCTTCATCAAGGAATTGAAGGTGGCCCGGCTATCCCTGTCACTAGACAAGAAAACAACATATCTCAACTCTTGATATACGTCAAAAATGACATTTGTGAGCATGAAAGGATGTCGCAAATTGACTTTGAATTTTATGTGTAATTTTGATGTTTTTACTTCTCTCGGGGGTAATTGTGGAAATGTAATTGAAATTCCACTTGAATTTTCCTCGTGCATCAGCTGGTAGCATTCGAGCAGAGTACGTTGTGTCATGTTTGGTCGCAGTTGTTTACTCGCGTCTAACCTCTCCCAAACCTCTCTCCACGCAATTTTCAACAGTTTCAGATTCACAATGCCTGATGAAGATAAAAATGGTAGGATTTTGACGGCAAACGAGTCAAAACGACGAAAAAAGCATACTTGACCCTCATGGTACACACTATCAAAAAGTTACGTATGATACACACATGGGTATTTTTCACCCGGCGACTCTTTGGTAGCTTCTATCTCCTGATTAATCAATTTGAGCAAATTTTTTTTTAAATCGGTACGAAATTTACTCTAGAAGACGAAAAGAATATTTATGTTCTGTTTTATATTTAACAGGAAAGAATTTATATACATAAAAACAAAGAAAAATTTTCGTTTTTTTCGAAAATTCATTTTTTTTTAATGCTTGCAGTTTCATGAAAAATTAATATTTTTAAACTTTTAATATGAGAGATGGATAGCTGAAAAGTTGAGCTTTAAGGTAGTATTATTGGTTTTTGGATTTATTTAAAAAACCATATTTTATTTGACAAATTAAAAGTATCCTGATGATCCTGAGCGTCTCCTACTTGATATGCCTTCCGATTCTTCCAAAAACAGAGCTTCGATCTGCCCCGAACTGCGTTGTCTGCCATGAGTCATCATCTGCACACAAAAAATGTATATGAATTTTTTTTTCATTGAAAAAAAATCGTAACTCAGTAATACCATTACCTTTGCTCTGCTAATATGGCCTCTCGATGAAAAAATCGATATACAGACTAAATGCCTCGTTCTGAAATAAATTATTTCCAATGAATATTTCATAATTCGTGCATAAAATATCAGAAAACACTCAATTTATTACGAATTCATTGTAAAAAATAACGAAATTACCTTTCGGAGTCGAACGGCTGAGGAGGTTTTTGTAACGTTGCATACACACTGGGTAATCTACACGCGAATCTCTACGTTCGACATTCACTCTCTAGCTTCTAATGGAGCACTGACGCCGGCGCACAAAGAGGTCGTAGAACACACCTTAAGCTATCTTATATTTCCACTTCCATGGCCCTAAGTTCATCTGTTCAAAAATGGCGCATATTCAAATAAAACCACCGGGTATTCTGTACTCAGCGTGTACCATGAGGGTTGAATATATCGCCTTCTGACTAAAGTCTGATGTAGCTGCTAACTTATCACATTTTGATATTGCGAGGATGTTGGCCATCGAGTATGAGTTTTTTGCAGATTACATCATTTCTCTGAAGATTTTTCCCCGAAAGGCACCTTAAAATTATGATATATGGGAACAGCATTACATTTTTTTGCAGAAAAACAGTTTTATAGTGTGTTCTACCGTTAAACTAAGCCACAATTCCGGAATTATTGAGCGCGGGAAAGGGTTTTCCATATGCCTACAGGTTAAATACGTCAAGTTTAAAAGCAATTTATTCACACTTTAGCCCCGAAATGCCCTATATGATTGATTATAAGTTGCATGTATGGAATATATTCAGCTATCGATTCGTGCCATAAAAAAGGTCACTTCACCGTTATCGATAGAATAGCCGAACTACCTTAAAAAATTAAATATGAAAGGATATCAGTTGTTGGACTTACTTTCGGAAAAAGGAATAAATCTTTCTTTCATTTACGTGCTGTTTGGAAGCGATGAGAAAATAAATTATACTAAAAAATCGACGTGAAACCATTCAGTTGAAGTCATCTCAGACTTCAACAGTAAACAAATGTACAATCTGTGAAATAAAGAAGTGTAGTGCTGTTTTACGCTGGGAAATTATCAAATGATGTTGAATAAATACAGTAGCTTACAGTGTGATTTAAACCTAAAGCTATTGTATGTGGACAAAATAAAATGTTCAACACTCTGACAATATAATTCAAAAACAGAAATTTTGGTCTTAATTCTGCAAATCAAACGAGATTTCAATTGTGCTGATACTTGAAATTATTATTATTTTTTTTTTTTGACGAAAAACTGCAGAAAAACACTGTACCTACATTTCTTCGCTTTTTGGCAATCGTTTTGTTGAGATTGCCGAGATTTCCGACATGGCTCGCGATCAGAACTCACGTGGGGTTCTATAAACCTGGCGGCTTTCGGATTCAGTCGTGTTTTTGTTCCACGCAGAGAAGCGTATGTCGGAGTGCTCCTCACCATCTGACCTCTGTCCACACTTAGCCAAATATTTTCAAGATTGATCACAAACGCTAGATTGTTGAGAGATATCCAAGACTTCCTCTAAGAGTTCCCCTAAAATTTCCCGCGCAGCAATCTGAGATTCCTTAGTGAGTAGCACATCGATATTCTATCATAATTTGTTTTTGAAATTCATTAATGATGATTTTCATAATAGCAGCAAGGGATTTTGGATATACAGTATTTGCGATGACTGAAGATAAATGAATCTTCACCGTACAGGTACACTAAAAAAATTCTTTGATTTATTTTGTTTAGAAATTATTTCCTTGGTAATATTTCTATAATATAAAGAAATATATCTTTGTAATGAATGTGAAACTTATCAAGACAAAGCAATGATTTCTTGGGAGCTGAGAACCTAGTTTCTTTAAATCGGGTTTTCACACCCTAAGAAATATTTCATCATTCCAATGAAATGGATTTTGGAAGTAATAAGTACGTATTGAAATTACGTAATTCATCCATGTGTGAATTGACCCGATTTTTGCAAGGATTGACCACCGGTTTCTGGCATATCTTCAACGGCCTTCAGTGGTAAAACCAGACCGTACAAACGCGAAAATTCAGTGGCGTGTGAACCATTTTCAGTTGGAATACATAATATTACCGCGCACTCCCGCTTTGTCGCTACGTTGCTGGTGGTTGAGCAACAACCTCTCGACCTTGAGGGGCTCCATTCCATTCTCCACCCAAAACCGTCGTAGCAACAATTCTCGGAACGCAGTGAATCCAGAGTCATTTCTTCCAAGTGCCCGTGTATATATTATATACTCAGAAATAGTACATTATGTAACGAGTGGGGTACAGTTGCATATTGCGCACACTATTTTTCATCACGAACGTGAGGAATATGTATTCTTCGTACTTTATCCGCACGAGCGAAGCGAGTGCGAAATATTGTCGGTGGGGGAGGGGGTTGGCTGGGAGGTTCAGGGGGCGGAGATCCCCGAGAGGAAAAACACTCCAATCAAAAAGATAATTTCAGGTGCCGATGGAGAATTGAGGGGGGGCTAGGACTATGTTTCCCCAATGCAATCAATATCAATATGAATATTCATATTAATCATATCAATATTATTTGTCATTTTTTTATACTTACTTGTTGCATCCACGACACAAAACAAACTGTTGTTGACATTTTGAAGATGATAGCGTTGAAAATTTCTATCGAGAAAAATGTAGTACATTAGACTCATAAGAGAGGGCGTTAGGAGCCCACAGCAGGTTTCAGGTTAGGTCCGTTTGTTTCGTGAAAACACGGCGAAGCGAGCGATTTTTCTTACTAAAACACGGCGGAGCGTGCGATATTTCTTCTAAAACACGGAGCAGCGTGCGGTCATTGTAGAACGCACGCTATTTGCACGGCATGCGCAATATGCCACAATGCGCACGGAAAACAGATGTGAAATATGGCATATTCCGTGCATGCGTGATGAAAATATTTGTTTAAATTAAATAATAATCTATTGAATTGAAAGCAATCGTTGTTTGAATAAAAAATCTGAACAGCTTTCCTTGAAGGTTCATATAGATAACACCCTTAAATAACTCTGAAATGACGTTAGGTTTGCGAAACAGATAGAGTTCGGTTCTCGAGGAATTCATTAATGTCTCTTATTAATTATTCAAATGATAAATTTTAAGGATATTAAATAGATAAAATGTTTCTGCTCAATTTTCAATTTTCACGAAGAAACGTGGATAGTCAAACTTGGAGTGTCCAAATTTAGATGGTCAGTTCGATCAACACGACAGTTCAGTAAATTTTACAATTATAGGTATTGACCTGCGGATCAGTATAGATTTTACCGATCCAGTCTCTATTCTGCACTGTTCCTCGATGCTGCAATTACGAATTATCACGTCACTTTGGCGGACAATATAAACAGATCTAACTCATGTTAACGGCACAGACTATAGTTTGGACGGCTCTATAAATCATAAAACAATATTGCTAAAAATCAATTAATAAATAAACACGCGGTTAATTCAGAGATATATTTTCTGCTACGGTTACGAGAAACAGTTTAAATTTGTTTATTAGTAAAAATAACATTTATTTATTTCTGCGAGTACCATATCCATAATTTTTTGTTCATAGTCAGGTTGACCGTAATTTTACAGTTATTTTGAATATCGGCAGGTGTTTTAGACTCACTCTGAGGATAATCAAATCGACCCTTCAGGATTGACAATTAGAAGTGGCTGCCTCACGACTCCTATCTAACGCCGAGCAAACACGTCCAACACCTGGAATGCATTTTCGTAGCGAGTGACGTTCGGCGTAATGTTTTCTATGTCACACAAATTTTCAATTAGTTCAAACCACTTGGTAGCATTCCGAATAGGTGTGGCGAGTGGAAAAATCTAAAAAACATGGTGGAGAGTGCATTAAGTGGTTTTCATTTTTATTCTCAACATCAAATTCGATGCTTCTGAGGGACTCAGGATAATCGTCTCTCTCAACCCCATGAATATATATGTGACCGTCCGCAAAAGTTAGGTGTCTTCCTAAGAACGCTTTTATATCGAATGAAATGAATCTTCACAGTCAACTGTTTTATGTTATCCCGTATCGACTTATAATTGGCGGCTGATGGTTGAATGGGGCAAGACTTACTGGTATTGGTAGTTGATGTTAGAGTGGGAGCTTCTGCTGGCTAATGATCTCACTGAGTCGTTGTGGAATTACATAAGAGAGACCACTGAAGAAGTGTCAGTCATTTGATCTCAGATTTTTGACGAGATCGCAAGAAACTTTGTAAGGAAGGATTTCAGTTTATTTTTGATCAGATGAGTGCTAATGGTGAGTCAATGTTCTGTAGGTGTGATCGGAAAAATAATGGATGTAAGGTTTGCTTACACACGTCCTCTTCTACAAGCGAAGTAGGTTTATTAAAGATATATTCTTCAATATTAATAGTGTAAAATTTTAATTAGGTAATAAGGACGTATATTTTAAGTTAGAAGCCTTCAATATTTTAGAAAACGAAATTATAAATAAATAATATAATAATATAATATAATAAATTAAATTATAAAATTATATATAAATAGATATATACAGATATATTATAATATATGATTTTTGTTTGTTTCGGGTCAATAAAGAATCAAATACTCACAGTCATGATTCAGATGCGGCGGGTATGGAAGTACACGGAGAGGAGTTAACCGCGACCGTTACTGCCAAGTCCGCTGCCGTCGCGCAGAACTTGCGAGTGGCAGGGAGGCAGAAGCTGCTGCTGCGCTCGCATGAACCATTGCGGGCGAACCTCAACCGTTCTGGAGCGTGACCGTAATACGCAGCGTAGCTATAGTTACTCCACTCGCAGTGATAGGTACGGTTTACTCCGCAAGCATTACTGCGCGCACCGTTTTTTTCGATGTCGGTAAACCTGGAACTACCACTTTGCCCAGAAAACGTAAGACCTTTGCCATAATTAAGGGCTCATTGAAGGCTCATTTGATAGCCAAAGCCAGATTTTGGGCTCTGCCACTTACACGCTTAACTCACAAAGTAACAAACAATGACTCGAAAATATAATAAATTTCGACGTTTGTGACAGCGAGACAAAAACATTCGAGTACGCGCGACGACGATCAATTGATATCGTTAGACTTCAGACTGTTCAATCCCATTACGGTGGTAACCGCAACGGCTCGGGAATCTGGCAGTAACTGTTTCTGCGACGGACGCAACTGTCGCCGCAGAATCTTTTACGGTGGCGCGCAGTGACTATCACGGTGTAGGAGTAATATTTCCGTCATCAACTGTCACCGTCGCTGCTCAGCCACAACATGATTTTTCTGCAGAACTCTTGTGGTCGGCGCAGCAACGGTTACGGTGAAAAATGCACCCGCTCTGGTTTACTTCTCAAAGTTATGAGTCTTGCTAAGCAAGACTCATAACTTTGAATGAATCCAGTTCTGCAGTACATAAAAAAATGCCTAAAAAAGACGCAGTATGAAAAACAGTGCTGCGGAGGAGCAATTTGATTTCTGCGGTACCTGTAATGCCCGAAGCAATTGAAAGTCTTCAAATTTCGGAAAAATACAGAAGGTATTATGCGGACGGAAATAATTATCTCTTTTTATTTGAAGATAGTGGCCAAAAGAGAGAAAGAATTCAAATTTTTGGAAAGGAGAATCATCGAGAGTGGAGTGGTCTTATGAAGACTGTATGTTTAGGTGGAACCTTTATATTAGCCCCTCAGATGTTTTCTTAAGTGTCCACGATCATTGCAGGGCATGATGGTTTTGTTTTTCCTCTTTCATATGTTCTACAGCCAAATAAAACCAAGGAAACATATAAACGTCTATTCGAAATGATCAAGGAAATGTGGCCAGAATCCCAACCTGATTTTGCTTACGTTGATTTTGAGATGGCAGTAATTAATGTGATGAAAGAAGCGTTTGAGGGCGTTACAGTTTATGGCTGCTTATTCCATCTTCATCAGAACATATGAAAACAACTCTGCGAAGAACAGCTGATATCATCATATGACGCGGACCCGCAATTTGCTTTATCTGCGCGGATGTCAGCAGCAATAGTCTTTGTTCCCTTGTAAAATTTGAATGATGCTCTTGATGAATTGTCTGCTTGTCTCCCAGATGAACTTCATGTCGCATCTAAATTGACTTAAGGTGCATTTTTTAATTTTATAATTTATTCTGATTTTCTTCGATATCATTTTTTGCCAATTATTATGGAAAATTACTCCATACTGTCCGCAGGACAATTACGTTGATATGCTAAGCGGGGATCTGACTCGAAGGAAACCACTGTTTGAACCTGCAATATGGCCCGTAAACGAAAGGCTTCTTGAGATTAACCCCGAACAAACAATCTCGCTGAGGCTGCACACCAACGACTTCAGTGTTATTTTGCTGTCGGTCATCCCTCAATTTGGAAATTCATCGATGGATTATAGGTAGTACAGAAACAGGAAGACTGCTTGCATCAGCAGTTTCTGCGAGGTGATGCTCCTAATTTGAAAAAGAAGAAATGCCAAGAAAATTACAAGAGGATTCTCAATATCGTAAGCTATTTTCATAGCAGGACAATTAATGAATATTTCACGGGTCTAGCTCACAATATGGATTTTGCCTAATTTTGCACAATTTCGCAGTCTCTAAAGGCACCAAGGCTGTCACCAAGTATACCAGCTCAAAGTGAATTGTTCTTTGCTATTTACTGAAAAATCAATCGGCCCTTTTCAGGGTCATCAAATATTTTAACGGAGAATACAACCAAATAATTGTCAACATTTGATACCTCACGGTTTACTGTTATTAAACCGCTAGGCGCCTAAGCGTTCCGCGCCTCGGCGACGTTGCGCCTAAGCATCCCGCGCCTAAACGTTCAGCGTCCAAGTGGCCCGCACCTAAATGTCACATACCGAGATACTAAAGTCGACCCATTGGTATTATTAATTTAGCACTTCGAGATAATCAAGAAGATAATCTGGAATAGTGAAGCTAATAATCCAATTTAGACATACATAGATGGTACACTACAGTCTTCACCATGTAGCGCAGGCCTCTTCAGCGAGGAGAAATTTCATTATTTTCACTCCTGGGCCGCATGTTTCGTTGCCACTACTACACCTTCTCCCTGAGCTTTAAGGGTGAGACGGAAATTTTCCCTGCTGAGCGAGGAGGCGTAGTGATGGAAAGGAGACATCTAGCCCGTGACGTAAAATCATGAAATTTCTCCTTGCTGACTAGCCGTTTTGGTCCGTCTTATTGCACAATTTCCTAATAATTTGTCGATTAATCCCTTCAGAGTCAGGCGACAAAGAACATATCGTGCCAAAAATGTTTTCGAGAAAAAACACTTCAGATCATGTGATATTTGTAGGGTCAATGTTTTTGGGGTCGCTGAATCAAAATCTAAAGTTGAATGTTCAAAATTCAAAATGGCGGATACAATATGGCGAACATGAAATAGTAAACATGTTTGGATCCCGATACAATTGGTGATGGTTAGGTTTTCGGGGCCGCTGATTTCCAATCTGCTGTTGGATTTTTCAAATTCAAAATCGTGAATCCAATATTGCGGACATTCATTATTAAAAATATTCCGAACTTGATAAAATTGGTGATACTTAGGTTTTTGGGGTTGCTGAATCGAAATCTGGGGTTATATTTTTAAAATTCAAAACTGCCAATAACGTAAGTATCATCAATTTTATCAAGGTCCGGAAAGTTTTAATAATAATTTATTTCCGCAATATTGAATTTTGAAAATGCAACTTCTGATTTTATTCAAACGACCCCAAAAACGTGAATATCAACAATTTGATCAAGTTATAATAATAATAATTATTATTAGTTCTGGGTTGAGACCGTAAAAACCCCTGACGCTTGGGTAATCCCGTTGTGTCCCCTTGTGAGCCTAAGCATGACCCCATAGCCCTCTCCATAGGGAGAGGACCGCAGCTACGCCGTTGGCTGATATCTCTGATTCACTGATGCAGTGGTTGCCTGTGAGTGTTGTAGACGTTTCCCCGCAACCGCGGGGCAGTGACAAAGGTTGTAAGTAGCTATCTCATTATCCTTTCCGCACAGACGACAGAGGGGACTTTCTGCAAGCCCTGTCTTATGTATGTGATATCCTAAGTTCCCATGTCCTATAATCAGTTCTCTTAGGACTTTGATTTCCTTCCTTCCTAGTTTGAGTATTTCCCTAGCTTGGTTAGAGTTAAGCTTTGAGACCAAAAGTGTTTTGGCCTGTTTGCAACCAGAGGCCAAATCCCACTCATTCTGATGTTCCTCAGTCAGCCAAACTGGCAGGGGTGACAATCTTGTTGGCTAGCCGCCGCACAGTGGGGAAAAAGTACATTTTTTGGTTCAAAATACGATTCCTGCTGAATCTATGGACCGCTTTAGATATTTTTTTGGAAAAAGCTGAGAAAATTCCGGAGAGAATTGTCGAGGCCGATTTTTGAAAAAGATCTCCAGTCGTTCATAAATAAACAAATATATGGTAAAAAAATGACAATTTTTTTAGTTTAGTCCTCTGGCTTCTTAGAAATAGAGTAAAAAGTTTTGCAATCAACTCAATTTGATAGTGAAACATTACTAGAAGATTATCCAATAGCGAGCAATGAACAAAAAAATTGGTTAATGAACAAATAATTTGTTAAAAGTTCATTTTTATTATTTTCATATTATTTTTCCTCATGTCTTAAGTAATTCATCGCATAACATCACTATAATGGAAAAATTTCGTATTTAAATAATAATTAACAATAATATAAACCAATTTCATTAAAAAATGTGCACTTGGGGTTTGTTTTGAAGGAAAACACCGTTTTTTCGATCTGTACTTATAATTAGCTGACTCGAGGCAGTTTTAATACAAGAGACAGCTGAACAATAATATTCATGATTGTTATAAACAAATTTTATAACAAATAAAAAAAGGCCGGAAAAAGTATTTTTTCATTATCAATTGAGTAAAAAATTCCTAACTTGCCTCAATTTGCCAGGGCAACGATACTAAAAGTTAATTCAATAATGAAAATTTAAAAAAAATTCTGAAGCAAGTTCTTCTTTTATTGCCAAAATATTAGTGATGCCGTCGAGCGATATTTCCCGATCTCGATATCGACTCGGGATCGGGTCGGGCTTTCGATACTCCTTTGACAGATGTGCACTTCTCAGTTTAACTGAGCGGAGAGGGAAATTTGACAGTGGCTCGACGTCACTCGGTCTCCCCTGACTCCTCCTCTGCCTGGTTAAACCGGTTATGGCTGGAGTGAAAATGCTGAAATTTATTTTCCCCATAGTGCAAGAGTTGCAGTTTGGCTTAGTAGTAAATAATTTGAAACATCTGAATACAACTATAGAACCTATTTCAACCTTCATTTAATTTTAAATTATTTTCCAATAAAAAATATTCTTTTTTTTTATATTTGGAAATATTGGACTGTTTATTGAAAAGGAGCGAATATAAGGCAGATTTTCAAAAGTAAACAATTTCCAGCTAAATTGTTTTAAATAGAATGCATTCGATTGAATCGTGAACTGAACATCTCAGAGTGCTGCATCCTGCACTTAAATTTTCAACTCTACAATTCTAATTTTTTTCTTTTTAAATTGCTAATTCGTGAAAAAGAGTTTTGTACTTTAATGTATAAATAATAATAGAAGAATTATTATTTAGAAAAGGTTTAAAATATAAATTATTTGAAGTCCAACGAAACAAGTCTCTGGCTAAAAATGTTGTTGATTGCTCAATTTGTAATGTTTTTCACTCAAGATTTCTTCAAATGATATGATTATCAAATTTATCAATTCATTCTTCAATTTGGAGGATCACAAATGATGACGTGGATACATATTTCTTGAGCAGAAATCTTTGAAATGTTCTATTTTTACAAGGGTTTTCAACAATATAGTAAAATTTTTCACAATGATATGAATTTTTGACAATTCAGTTAAACTTTCATTCAAACAGTTTAATTTTCAAACCAAATATGTACGATAAATTCTTTATGAAAACATAAATAGTTAAACTTCCAATAAGAGCTGGAATGCTTAAATTGTTACTTCAGAACATTATTTTTTAACCTAAAAAAAGAGTTTTCAACAAAATGGTTCCATCCGCAATCAATAAAATGAAATTTTAACCATGAAGTTCAAATTTAAATCAAGTAGTTGAATTGTCAACCAAGACGTTAAATTTTCTACAAAAAAGACTAATTTTTCACAAAGTACATGAATTTTTAGACAAATGAGTAAATTTTCAAATTAAAAAGATAAATTTTATACCAAAAATGAGGGAGTCACACTTTCAATTGAAAAAAATTCACTAAAAAAAACGAACTTTAAAAAAAATACTTGAATTTTCAAGTAAAGAAATTACTTTTCAAACAAATTGATGAATGTTCATTTGTAAACAATAAAATGAATTGACAGCAATGCGCCTCAACTGTCAACTGTCAACCAAGAAGTTGTTGAATGTTCAATTAAGACACTTAATTTTACAACAAAAAGACCAATTTTGAACAAACACATAAATTTTAAACACTGTAGTGAAATTCTTAACGAATTTTCACTTGAAAATCAAAAAGTTTTGTTTTCTGTTAGAAAAATTAATATTAAACCAAAAATACTAAGCATCGCGAGAATAGCTTCAATTTTCAAACAGAAAAATAAATTTTGAATCAATGATGTAGTTCAATTTTCAACTGGATAGATGAAGCGTCATCCATAATTCGAATGGATAAATTTTATATGGAAAAAATTAATGCCAAAACAATAAAAACGTGTTTTAAGTAATGCAGTTTTTGCAACGAAAGAAGCAATTTGTAGTTGTATTTTCAAATAAAGAGATTGATTTTTACCTGAAATGATGAATTTCCAAGTTAACTACTTAGATTTACAGTTGTAAAATAAATTTCCTCCTTAAACCAACGATTTTTCGACGAAATAATTCAATTTTTTCCAGATCAATTAATTTTCCCAAAAATATATAATTAGTTTAGTTTCAACCAAAAAGAAGAATTTTCAAGCTTTCCAAATGAATATATCAATATTCATATTACTTATAAGAATTATTTTCGGGAGAATAATTATTTAATGATTATTATTCTCTCTCGATTTCCCACCAAGAAGATGAATTTTCAACACATACAAAATATTTTCCAACTTTGTGAAAAAAATTGTTTGAACAACAATTTTGATTAAAAAACATTTATATAATTAATTAATGCATGACAGAATTTTTTTAGAAAACATCATTGACACTGTAATTGCAACAAGATTAGAAGAAAAATTGATTTCGTTTCGCTTAAGAACCCCTAAAATGTGCATTTGTTTATATATTTTGTTTATCAAATAGACAAATATCAAAAGATGGTAAATTTCTTCCAGAAAACATCATTGGTAATGTCATTACCACAAGACAAGAGTACAAAAAAGCGTTGGTGTCTGCCTATTAATGTCTGCGATGTACATTTGTTTATAGAATTTGTTTATAGAATTGGTCAATAACATTCAGTCTTGAATTTTGATGGCCACGTATCATCCAAAGAATAAAAGCAAGCAATTTCAGAGCAATAATATACTTTGAAAACCAATATTTCTTCATGTCGATCATTTGTTAATAAAATTTGCTTTTAACAATTAGCTTTATATGGTAACAATTTTTTTTGTCTTTCTGATTCCGCTGTGCACTGAACCCAAGCGACTTGCAGTATAAGAAAAAATGTGTCTAGGAGATATAACTTGAAATGCAAAAAAAAGACACTTTTTGCTGTTTGAATTAACATAAAAATTGAATAAACAAAAAAAAAATATACACTCACAGCGCTTTCTAGGAAATTTAGTCCTGAATTGTACAACAACAAAATTATCTTAAATCGGTGCATTATTGCGTTCTAAATGTTTTTTAAAAATTTAAACCTTCTTTTTCATTTCAACTCTCTGTGGACCGCTACGTCACAGACCTACATCTGGCGAAGGAGGATCGAAAACCCGACTCGATCCCGAGTCGATATATCGCATTCCGAGCCAAAGTCGAGCCGAGAGAAAACCGATCACGGGGATCGAAAACCCGATCCCGACCCGAGAAAAAACCGACGCTATCTCGACACGATCACGAGAACGTATCGTATCGAACGGCAGCACTACAAAATATGACTCCAGGCTTCCATTTTACGTCTTAAGCAAGTCTTGAACGTCAGGATCTAGGAGAATTTCTGTTTTTTTTTCATTTTTGCCTCTGATTTACAATTTTTGGGTCGGTTGGAATCAGCGATTTCTGTCCAAGATCTTTATTAGTAGCCTCTCTGCTGCATTTTCGAGTGTGAAACTCTCGTAGATGTCTCAAAATTTTGTTGTTCGCCTCTTAAGCTTCTTCTGTCAATTGAGCAATGGGGAGGAAAGCAGATTCAATACTTTTGGTTCCATGTATGAGAATCTCGCGTGCTGTTACTGGCATGTAGTACCAATTATAAAGATTGACGTACATTGGCGCGGTTTCTTGGTAATAATATCCGAACTTATAAGTGTCAATTGCCTCCCCTGAAGCCATTGCTTGCAAAATCATGCCGAATCTACGGATCAACTCCCTGTCGACATTTGTGATTTCGGAAGTCAAATCAGGATCTCTGAAAAATCTTCTAGCAGGATTTCCTGTATTAGTATTTCCCGAGCCATGTTTTACAACATCTATAATGAGCCCCATCTTATCACGGAATTCTTTTTGGACTCTCTGTTTTGCAGTTTTCATTTTCGCTTTCTCTTCGTCAGGTTTTGCTTGCCACTTGCAGAATCCTAAACGATAGCTCATGTACAGTATCAATTACATCAAATGAATCCACAAGTGCAATGTAGAGAGTCCGTATCTGAAATTTGGTACCTTCTCTGTTTTATCTACAAGTTTATGTAAGTCGTTTATCTGCGGTGGTTTCGCATCACAAATGTAACATGTGGCAGCAGAAGAAGTTCCAGAAAGAGCCTGACAAACCTTTCTATCTACCATAGCCAACGCGAAATCATGAAAGACAGTTATGTTACAACGACTATTCGGTACTTTTATTTTTGTAGGTTCGAGTTTTGTGATTTTGTCTTCCATTAACTCTACTTCTGTCGTGCTTCGCCTTTTTTATTTGCTATAAAATTTGTTTATAACAATTATGAATATTATTGTTCAGTTGTCTCTTGTATTAAAACTGCCTCGAGTTAGCTAATTATAAGTACAGACCGAAAAACGGTGTTCTTCTTCAAATCACACCCAAAGTGCACATTTTTTAATGAAATTTGTTCATATTATTATTAATTATCATTTAAATACGAAATTTTTCCGTCATAGTGATGTTATGCGTTGAATTACTTACCAGATGAGGAAAAATAATATGAAAATAATAAAAATGAACTTTCAACAAATTATTTGTTTATTAACAAATTTTTTTGTTTATTGCTCGCTATTGGATAATCTTCTAGTAATGTTGCACTATCAAACTGAGTTGATTGCGAAACTTGTTACTTCATTTCTAAGAAGCCAGAGGGATCAACTAAAAAAATTGTCATTTTTTTACCATATATTTGTTTATTCATGAAAAAGTGAAGATCTTTTTTAAAAATCGGCCGCGACAATTCTTTCCAGAATTGTCTCAGCTTTTTTCTGAAAAAAAAAATCTAATTCGGTCAACAGATTAAGCAGGAATCGTATTTTGAACCAAAAATTGCCGCATACGACTTTGCTTGCCTCTAAGGTGTCGTCCCCTTTTCTCCAAACCTTGAATAGTTCGGGAAATGTGCCTTGATCAGGTGAGCCAAGGTATTCCCATCCGACTCCGAGTATCCCCCTCCGGGCAATTTCAGAGTGCCAAGAATAGCGTCCGGATTTCGAGAAAGCAGCCTATCAAGCCTAGCCACCTCAGCTCCCTTCTTGATGACTGTGCAAACGTTGGTCCAGCTTTCCTGCTCTGCCTTACATATTGCACCCCTGTATTCCTCCCTCATCGTTGTGAATGACGTCCATAGTTACTCCGTTTTGCCACTATTGGCACGTCTGAACCTCTCTCTGGTTTCCCTGCGAAGCTCTACGAGTTTCCCATTCCACTAGTGTGTCTTCCTAGCCTTTCGGACTCTTGTAGGTCGACAATTACTTTCATGAGTAGCTTTGATGGCTTCCGTGAAAGTTTTCGTTGCCATCTCTAGGGTATCCACGTCTCGAATTGACCTGGGGACCTCTGAAAATGCACATCTTCCCAGCAGAAGAGAAATACCCCTTACCTTGCAATATTCCACCAGTTTACGTACCTCCAGTGGTGGATTGCTGTCGCTGTCATAAGGAAAATAAGCTGATCCAACAACTAACCTCCCTATTCCTTTGAGATCCGTGGCTATCACCATCAGGTTTCTCGAACATAGTTTAACCAGCGGGACAGCATTTACTCCCTTTGCCAGTATGCAGGCCCTTGGTTTGGCCGCCTTGGGGTCCCTGTAACAAAACAGACCAGCCCCCCCCCCTAATCCCCTTATGGTATCTTGAACCAACCACGGTTCTTGCATTAGCGAGATACAGATGTCCCTGGCCGGCAATCTTAAAGTTGACCTGACCGAAGTGATAGAAAGGCCTGTTGTTGAGGGCCGCGAGAGCCCTTGTTTGGGACTCAGGAATCTGCACGACTAGAAGATGCCTAGTGCCTCCTAGTGTGTCCTCTTCCTGAGGCCCGAAAACCACGCCGTAGTCCTCACCATCTTCTGGAGCAACTCAACCCCACCCACCTTAAGAGATGCACCTTCCCACGACTCCGTCTCGACCACTGCTTTGAGTAGCCAAGATTTAGCCGCTAGGTCGGCTGCAACAAATACGAAGACCCCTCCCCTGCAGAAGAAGGTCACAAATCTTTGCAATTCATCTGGGGACTCGATTCTTCTATAAATTGTTGTCGTCATATACTAAAAATTAATTACTAGTGTGCATTAATGCATGTATATATGCATTAAATCTTAGTTTGGCTTCCACCAATAGGCCTTATTTCACGCTTAAACCAAAAATGTGCATACATTCAGACGCAACGTCAAGTCTCAACGCACGTGTGTCATTTCAATCCTGCTCCGCAGTAGGCATTGCGGGTTTCTATTATGTATACTGTAGTCTGTATGACGGATGAGTGTTCCTCTTATTAAGTTAATACGAATTCCGTGGCTTGTTAGTCTCGTGGTAACCCGCTTGACTGTAGAGCTCACTGACCAGTGTTCGATTCCTGGGACCCGCGTGAATTTTTATTTTTGTTTTATTTAAAATTTTTAAATTTTTCTGCAACCATATTCCAATGCCGGTATTATGGTATTGTATTTCCTAATTTTTGGTTTGCGAAATCGTATATTGAGACTTCACGCTACGTTCATCGTAATTAAACATCACGAATTTCGTTCTTACTTTGTTATCTATATCCTTGTAGTATCATTTAAACCTAATAATTGTTTCTAATGGAACTCTTAGCTTATTTTAACCTAGCTTTTCTTGATTACTCATCCTGGTCGACGTTGCTTCTCTCGTAGTGCGATGATATGCACACATACATGTGCGTCCTAGTTTTCCAGCTTGTGGGTGTGTCGATTCTTCTCTCCAGGCGGTGCTCGGTTCCTTATCTCTGTTGGCTTGTATTTCTCGTGCAGCCGGCCATAATGAGTGATGACTATATGCAAGTGTGGCTTCGTATGTTTCTCCAACTGCGCTCGCTATTTTGCCGGAATGCTGTTGTTGTTGGTTATGTGAAATTTTGGTGGATTTTATAATTAAATTTGAAAAAAAACAAGCTGCCCTTGTGTCTCCTCCCTTCTTAAAATTTTTCATCGTCCTCTATGAATGTAAAGTTTGGTTTCCGAGCATTTGTGTTGAACGGCGTACAGTACAGCAAGACGCTCTTTTTCTGCGGTGGAATAATTGCGTTCAGCACCGTTCAGTACGTAGGAGTAGTAGGATATACGTAGATCTATGAATGTACTTACACCGTACGCTTAGAGAGGGCGTAACAAGCGTAAATCGTAAGAAGCGTAGGGTAACTTAAGTCTCGAAAGACGCGCAAAAGCAGGGCTGCCAACTTTTCGGCAATTCGGAATCGTCGGTAAGGTTGTGTTCCTGCGTAATACGTGATTGCGCTTGTTGTTGTCAGGATTCACAGTGGTTAAATTAATTTATTAAAAGAATTATTCCTGACGACATTGGAAGGATACTTGAATTAAAAATTCATTTATCTGAGAGGTAAGTACTAAGTAACCACACATTTTGTGAAAATTAGTATTATTTCCGTCTTGAAAACATATTGAGGTTATGTTTATAGTTTTGTTTTTAGGCTTATTTTTTATATAATTTTAATTGAAAGTTAAAGGTTCGCTTGTTATGAGGAATTGTTCTCTATTTTAAACAATAGCAAATTTAGTTCTAATTTTTAAAAGTAGGTACCCATTTATTTTTCAATAAAGCAGTGCTATTGTGCATAACATTTTTCATGTGAGGTAAAAATTTTAAATCGCATTTAGAATTGTTGAGAGTAGTAATTTGAAGTAATGACAAATGTTACTTATTACAATGATATCAAAAATGTATATATTTTCACAGATTTGTTAATCATGACGATCGAAAAGTACTTGCCGCTTATATTTATAGGTTATGTTCAGAACCTGTTGTATCTTTCGATGTTATTTTTTCAACAAACTCTGAATCTAACATGGACATTTATGCGGGAAATAATTATCTTAGAAGATATCGCTACAGAAAGTTGTCTGATATTCTTGGAATTGTATTTGTGTGAAAAGTATACACGAATGGAACGTCCTGTTTGGATGCGAAATAGGTATACCGGATGGTGGGAAGAAATCGTACCACAATTCACATCTGAAGACTGGAATGCAAATTTTCGAATGACGAAGAGTACATTCCAATACATTTGTGAAAAATTATGCCCAGCTTTAAGACCAAAATTTAATCCACTCATGCCCAGAGAACCAGTAAGTGTAGAAAAACAAGCAGCTATAGCAATTTTCGTATTTGCAAGTTGTTGTGAATATCGTGTAGTTGGGCACCTTTTCGGTGTTCATAACTCAACTGTCTGGAAGTGTATTCATCGAGTAATAACCGCCATTAATGAGATTGTAATGCCTATTTGGATCCGATTGCCCAATTAAAAAGAATGCGAAGATATTTTGAAAGAATTCCAGAAAATCACCGGTATGCCGAACTTCGTTGGTGCAGTGGATGGAAGTCATATCCCAATTGTACCACCATCGGATGGTTATCGCGATTTTATAAATAGGAAAGGATGGGCATCTTACGTCCTTCAAGGCCTCGTCGATCATAAGTTAAGGTTTGTATCTCAAACGTAAGTCCTAATAATTTTTTTTTCAGGGCTCGGATAGTCGGTTTTAATTTTAATCACAGTGACACTTTTGAAATTTGAAACTAAAAAAAATGTAAGATTTTAATTAGGAACCGTAAAAATTGAAGAAATTGTCACTAGAGCTTTTTTTTAAATTGCAAGCCTTATCAGTTAGATATTTTCAAGTCGAAAATGCTTAAAATCTGTTAATTTCAAACTCAATTACAGTCTTAACACACTTTTCCTATTCCCTTCTATCTCCTTTTCAAAAGAATTGATTTTTTTTCTAAGTTTTCAAGAAGCTTCCCCTTTTGGTCCTTTCTTTGCTTAGATCGGAACTAAATTAATAGAACCCAATAGAATTGAATATTTAATAATAATAATTATTAATAATAATTAATAATTAATAATATTGAAAATTCACCTAGTTTGTTCAGAACTAATGTTTTTTGGATAGAAAATTCATCCCTTTAGAATGCAAATTCCTCTTTTATGGTAGAAAAATAATCTTTCTGAGTTGAAAAAAATTTTTCTTGTTGAAAAATTAATTGCCTTGTAAAGAATTCGTCTTCTTCTCATGAAAATTTAACTATTTCTTTAAAAATGTGTCGATTTTGTGGAAAGTTCGTCTGCTTTGATTGAAAACCCAACTATTTGGTTGTGAATACAACAATTTGGATTTAAATTAATTTTTTTGTTTTGAACATTCAATTATTTGGTTCAAAATTCAACTATTTTGTTAAAAAAACATCTCTTTTCATTGAAAGTTCAGCTGCTTGGCGGGATGTTAAAGTATTTGATGGAAGTTTGATTTTTGTTGTTTTTGAAAATTCTACCATTTGGATGAAATTCCATCGTCTTAGGTTTACAATCCAAATATTTAACTAAAACTTCAAATACTTTGTTAAAAATTCGTCTCTTTTATTTGAAACTTCTGAAATATTTGGTTGAAAATGCAACTGTTCGGTTGAACATTTTTTTAAATTAAACTGTGTGATTGAAAATTAATTTTTCGGGTTTGAAAGTCAGCTATAATGTGAACCATTCCCGTTTTC
>CAKNXH010063534.1:0-39390 GCA_932178445.1 Andricus quercusramuli | reverse complement strand
CCGCAGATTCTTCATACCGATAATGTCACGGAATTTGTAAATAAAACTCTAAGAGACTTAACAGAAAAATATGGAATCGGGCACACGAAAACGCCAAAATACTACCCCCAAGCAAACCCAACCGAGCGATACAATAGGACAATTAAACAAATAATTAAAACCTATTTAGATAACAATCATACCACCTGGGATGAATACATAGACGATTTGCAGTTCACAATAAATACTAGCAAAATCTCTTCGACCCAATTAACCTCAGCATTCTTGAACTTAGGCAGTGAATTAGAACCACTCCAGTCCCTTAGAAAAAGTTTATAACCCGATAGCGAGATAGAATTCCAAAGTGTCGACAAATGGACCGATAGATTAAGAAAGCTGCAAATAATAAAAGAAGAGGTTCAGAAAAATATAGAAAAAGCAAACTAAAGACAAGCTAACAGTTACAATTTGAGAAGAAGACCAGTAGAATTAAAAAATGGAGATAGAGTTCTAAAATGGTCCTTTTATAATCAAAAAGAAAATCCCCCCAACGATTTACGAATTAAAAAACTTAAAGGGAAAAAGCATTGGAGAATGGAATATAAATGATTTTGAATTAGAAATTGTAGATACAGATAATGGCACATAGGCGGAGGAAATGTTAATAAGTTTGAGTCAGAATATTGGCAATTGAAAACAAGCAGAAATGGCATTGGATCAATAGCATTAGCGACACAAATGAATTCCAAAAATTATAAAGAACACTCTGAACACAACTACTGTAAAACGACTCTAACAAACAATTTGAAAGATAACAGCATTTTGACTCCTAATACACGACAGAGGTAACAGTCTTCTCTAAGAAGAATGAAAAAGACGACAATACAAGAAGAAATATAAACCTTAGAAAGGAAGTACAAATAGTGGAACGCAGAACAAAAAACCCTATAACAGGTAACAAATTGACTCTGACTTTTTGTTAATAAACTAAATTACATAGTTTCAATGGGATTTACAATTTCAATAATTATTAACTAAATAAAACAACAACAATTGAACTCAAATAAAAATAAACTAAAAGGACAATCGACTCTACAAACAAGAAATATCCACGACAATCGACTACACGGACGGATTTTTCGTTTTTCTTTTCATATTCGTTTCAGAAACAAGATAGCCATGGAGGAGGATCAGGAGTAAAAGACAACGAGAGACGAGGAATCTAAGGCAAAAAAATAGGGACAATTGTGAAGAACTATAATATCAGTTTCGCGAAGGATCAATACTCAAATTTATTTACATACCATGTAACCTTTTTGACAAGGAAAAACAATTTTAATTGAAAAAACTTTACAACCTCAGACTCCAACAGACGAATTTACTTATGCTGGACAAACACATTACGGAAATTGAAGGTATATTTCCGAACCCCCGCGGGGGAGGGGGGTGTAACAGAATTGTTACCATAACGCGAGACTCGTGACGGCCCTGCACAAAAGGGTTGCCGGGCCGCACGTGAGATGGAATGGAATCCCCCGAGGGGACCCGAAGTCCCGAGGAACAGCACAGCGGCTCTTCAGTCTGTGCCATCTCGTCGACCCACCTCCTGGAGGAAACCTTCAACCGGCTCGACCAGCCAAACCCAATCTGCCTCCTCGGTCTTACCTTGTAATACTATTCTTCGTTGTTGTAACCACTATGACTGGATCTTTTAGAGCTCTACTTGGTATATCTGGAGTTGTATTCGGGAACAGTTTAGATGAACAGTTTGGAGCCTTATTTTTCCACATTTAACGTGCCGGACTTCATACTTATATTGCTCTAATCTGAGCCTTCACTTTAGTAGTTCTGAGCTTGAGCCTTTCATATTTTGCAGTCAAATCAAGGTTATGTGATTAATCTAAATTGTAAATTGTTTCACGAATAGGTATTGATGGAGTCGTTTGACCAAAAACACTATAGATCATAATTCCTATTCACTGCTTGATAGAACTGCACCGAATCCTTGGTTATATGCATCTCTGGTAGGCGCAAAAGATTTTTTAAAGTTCAGGAATCGTAGTACTTGTGCAGAGCATAGGGCGTTCTTCAGTTTTTTTAAAACTTTCCGTGCATTTGGATGTCAAGTCGAACATGGTCTCTTTTCGAGTTAGCTTAGTCAGAGTTCTTGCTATACTAGATACGTTTTTTATAAATTTTCTATAGTATCATGCCAAGCCCAAGAAAGACTGCATTTCCTTCACCGTGGTGGGGATTTTGAAGTTTTCTACTGTGTTGGGTTTCACTCCATCCTAAAAAAAGATGGTCTGAATACGCAAATTGTGGTCGTAGATACTCGTAGTTGTTTCTAATTTTAGCCGTGATGCATTTATCCTCCCAAATACTCTATTTAAGTTTGGGTTCTGCTCCTCTACATTTTTTTGCCATTATTACTATGTTGTGTATTTACACAAAGCATACTCTGCCAATTAGACCTTCAAAGGCGTTGTCATCTGGAATGTAGCTGGTGCTGGTGCCGAAGACAGTGAACCTCGCTTGACCTAGCTCCGGCTGTTGACTAAACAAAGCATGATAGCTGGCGTATCGGTGACCTATACTGTTGCTATGCAGGTGCTTCTTTCTATTTCTAAATCCTACCCCATTGATGATAACGCTCGAGGCCTTACAGCGCTATATAGCTTGCCCGAAATATTTTGCATTCCAAAAAATCGAGAGTTTTACGTAAGATAGTTTTTGCTATATTCCCCTCAAGTTCTCTTTTTCGGATACCCATGGAAATCTTTTCTTCCTTTCTCCACGCTTGTTTCTAAGATAGCTCAGTTTGATATAGATTCTGTAGAATGCAGGTCTCTTGGGTTTATTCTGGGAGGATAATCAGAATTTTACGTGGAAAAATAATGAGTAGGTATTTTATACTGAGATCGGAATTGCAGATTGAGAATCAGGACGTCTTTGTTGCTCGAAGATTAGAAGATAAATGAATCTGCGCCACGCCTGTATGCCCAAGGTTAGTAGTAGAGATGAGAAATGATATTCAGGTGCTTGTTACAATTATGCAGAATACTAAATGATTATGCATGTCAATGAATTTGATCATTATGTTCACATGTTTTGAAGAACAATACTTGATAGTTGTAGGGCTGTCCTCTGTGGATCATTCCGAGGATTCATGAGCCTTCCACTACACGTCCTCGCTCGTATTTTCGACGGCGGATCTTGCACTCACATATTTCAACTACTTTACCGACACCTCCTATCGGACCTTCTTCTTCGAAGTGACTGTCAAGAGCAATTATGCATATCTCCCTATAAAAATAGAAGCAAAACAGTAAGAAATGAGCTTACAGGCCCTGCGGAAATGTGGCGCCTCTCGAACCACGTATTTTCCGCAACGGTATTAGTGTAACGATACTTGCCTGTTTCATAACACAAGAACTGGCCGCAGACATTTCAGATTCCAAAAGAGTCATCTTCTTCTTCTGTCTTGAGCAAAATCGTTCAGTTGGAATGAGTTCGATTGGTCGCAACCACTGAAATGTTTTTTTCTCTTTTTTGGAGAATCATACTCAAACTGAAAATATTATATGTTTCATCCATCTTGATTAGGACTCGGGCGAAGAAAACCTCGAAAATAATGAATGCATGCAAAAAACACACGCCCGTAAGTACTATAAGCGCGGATGCTGGAGAAAGACCTGTCGCTTATTGCACTCAAATCGATTACATTTCATCAGATGTATCACTAACTTCCTCAAAAACCATCACTTGTAGGAAAAAATGTTCAATACAAAAAATGTGTATCTCGATGAGATCCATAACTTTTGTTTGTAAGATTTTGCAAAATTTTGCGTATTCGCTTAGATAAACGAAAAAAATCATGATTTTTATGGTTTTTTCATGGTTTCACCACGATTATCGCCTTTCCTCAAATTTTCACTATCATATTCATAATCGGTGCGTCAAAATACATCAGTAAACGGAGTTTTAAGAAAATCGGAGAATTTAGCCATTCGGAACGTTATCCATTTTTTTCCCTCTTGGAACCTTCAATCCATATTTGAGGCAGAAAGTCCCTGCGGATAGTCAAAACTTGCGATAAATATGTTGCATTTCTTAAAGGATGTATTTTCGAAACAGCAAAAAAAAACCAGAACTGACGTGATATTCAAAGAAGAACAATTATTCCAACAGAAAAAAGAGTGATAATTTTTATATAGTTGTAAGAAATTATTGAAAACCACGACAAATGTATCTTATTAACAAATGTATTTTCATAAAAAGACTATAAGGGGGAACATTCCAAGAAGGACCATTACAATAAATTGTAAGGAGGTGACGCTATGATCAGCACAACTGCAACATAAAAGACTATACGTCGGGAACCCGTGTAAGCAACTGCAATAATTACAGAGGTATGGGCTTAATAAGTATCGCAAAAAAAATGTGTTGACCTGGACAAAGCGTTTGATAGAGCAGATATGAATCAACTTTGGGAAGCCGTAAAAGAGAAAGGAATCAATGGACGGCTACTAAAAGCAATAAAAGCAATATGTGCAGGTAGCGAAGCGAGTGTGATAATAAACGGGGGCCCTAAAACGAAAAATATAAAAAGCCGCAGAAACACAAAAGCTTGCATGAGGAAATGTATGGACGTCAACGTAGCTCAAAAGAGTAGCCAGGACAGGGAAGTGTGTTGATAAATAGCTTATAATCAATGCATGATGAAGACTGCCAGCGGAGTCAGAGTCGCCTAAAATGAAAGACCTTGGATAGAAATATTCCCACGCGAAGAGCTTTACATGCTGACTTTGTAAGGCTCTTTGCTTGAGGTACTTCCTAGACAAAATGGTCAGCAAACTGGGTCAGATTAGTGTTGCGGAACAAACGTGTTCTTCAAAATGACAACATGGAAATTCTAGATTATTTTTAAAATCCAAACCCCCTCTTTCCTTTTGCAGCCTCGTACACTTTTCACGTACTCCTTCATCCCAGACCGTATACCGAGGCTGGAACCAAGTGAGTCATGCTTACCCTGAAAGGCTCAATGGCTTAATAATACTTTGTGGTTTAAATTTTAACATATATTTCTTATGGAATTTTCCAGTGTATCATAAATTATGAATAGATATGTTATCTAAATATTTATCTCAACCTCTCATCTGTTATTGAAACATTTGTCTGAAGTTGCCTCTCTTATTTGATCATTTACCTGTTATCGCAATGAAATGTAAATATTCTAGCAGAAGAAATTTGATGCTGATAATTTATCAAATATTGACTATAGGATATAGGTATTATATATTGGAATAAAGTTCCATCATTTTCATTCCTTGCATTGTTAGGCAAATGCTGCATGAATACGTTACTCAGTTTTGGCTCCAATTATAAAGGATGAGGATTTCCCATACTCTTGTCCTCTCATTGGCAACTGTCCTCAATTCCATTGGTAAATATATTAATATAATGTATCTATATTTTCAAGTATATTTTCATGAATGGCGATTGGCTTACCTAATTATTAGTTGAATTCCGTCAGAGATTTTTATTTGATATTAGTGTTAATCACAATGCATCCTGTCAGTCCAAGTTTTATGTCGAATATTGGCAATCATTAAAGCTAGTTTCCATTCAAACTTTACACAGTAGAGTTAAAGAGTTCTTGTGACCTCATTTCTTTCATAATAATCAATATTCGCTCGTCATTTAATAGGCAGTGCCTGCCGATTTATATGTACTCCTGCTGGCAATGTCCGTGAAGATGTTGCCAGCTTGGCCCTAATACAAGAAGGTTTTTTTGCCATCCTGGCCGGCCTACCTTCGGTTAGGTTTCATGATTGGAAATTGCTATCCTTTCACTTTACGAAGGATTCTCCAAAATACCTGCGCATTTCTTTAATATACGCAGTAGAGAGTTATATCTAGTCTTAAATTGCTTGGAAAATTTGAACCAATAGAATCGAAAACCTATTAAATAATAACACATAATCCTAAAAGTCCGACAAATGGTAGTGTGGGTGTGAAGAAACTATGGCTATGGGATACCATAGCGAAAGGGTTGCCGCAGGGGGTAGGCTCATTCATCAAGTTCTCAAAAGAGGAAAAATATACTTTGATTCCCAATGGCAACGTTTCGAGCAGTAGCTACCTTTCTTCAATGAGCAGACCCTTCATTTATGGTATCTCGCTGTGCTCCACACCCACACTACCATTCATCAGTCTTCCAGGATCATTTGTTATTAATTAAGAGGTTTTAAGATTGCCATTCCTATTATTCGATTGAATTTCTTGTAATTTTCCAAGCAGTTTAAGGCAATATACAGGGTGCGGTACAGAAACTTGCTGATTTGTTTTGGGCGCTAAGCGGTGAGGAGTAGGCAGCTGAGGATGGGGAGCGTCTCATTCAGTAGGGGACGTTCTGAAGTTTCATTTCCACAACAGTCAGTTGACGGAGGAGCAGCGCGCATTTGTCTGCGAGGCTTACTTTTCCAACAGTCGTTCCATCATCGCCACTCAACGTGCCTTGTGTATTCCGTTCAACATTCATCCTGCAGCTCCCGTTCCTGGCCGGCAGCTGAGTTATCCAAACCTGAATGATTCCATCCACGAAACAATCGACTGCTGGCCAGGAACGGGATCTGCAGGATGGATGTTGAACCGATTACGGAAGGCACGTTGAGTGGCGATGATGTGACGACCGTTGGAAAAGTAAGCCTGGCAGGCAAATGCGCGCTGATCCTTCGTCCAATCCATAATGTCGAGTGACTGTGAGGGAAACGAAACATCAGGACGTTACCTACTGAATAAGGCCCTCCCCACCTTCATCCGACCACTCCTCACCGCTTGGCACCAAGAAGAAATCAGCAAGTTTCTGTGCCGCACCCTGTATAACTCTGTGAAACTAACAAAAACTAAATAAATAAATAATTTTCATCAAGGCCTATTCCGCGGAATAGGCCTTAATGAAAATTATTTATCATATACCGCTACAAGAATACATTCAAAAACTAAATAAATTCAGAAAAAGACTATTATTTCTCCTCACTCAACTCTGCCACTTTGGCACTAGTAGTTGCAGACTTCTAGTACAATACTTGCAGTACTTTTATATATGACGTCTTGGAAGGCATTGTGTCCTTGAATCATTCAAATTAAGATTATTTTTATTGAAAAATATAAATTTTCATATTGACCTTGAGTTTCACTAACGGTTGCATCTCCCACAATGTCAGCCTTTGCCATAAAGGCATACACTAATTTGCCCGAACGAATAAGATAAGATTCCTGCGTGCCTCACTCTTCGTAGAGGATTTGTAGCCTTGGGGCAGCGGGGAACTCTCATCCCAGCATAAGAAGAATATATAATTTTTTCCAATCCGAAGGTTTTCAAGGTTCAAATGGGCTGAAAACTTGCTGCCGATGAATACAGAATTAATTTTTATTTGAAACTTTCGCAAGGGTTTTAAACTCATGTTTGACTCATCACAAAATGTAAGATGTTGAGTTGTGTTCATGGCGTTATTTATATGGCTAGAGGAACTTAAAAGTCAGTGTGAACAAACAACTCATTTCTGATAATAATATCATGATACGAATTACAAAACCTCAAGATTTTACAGTGCCAAAATAAGATAAAAACGTTGCAAACAGTTAGCGCCTATTATGTTAATTTACTACTATTATTTCGAAGATTACAATCACATTCACTACTCTCAATGTATCTGTGAAATTTTTACAGCTTTCACTAAATAATTCATCTGAGTCAAACAAATTCCTTCTTTCATATGGGATCAAGCAAACATTTCATTGCTTAAATGAAATATTTTATTGGCTCAAGTATTTCTATCTACTTTTAAGGTAAAATAAAGCTTGAGCTTTCTCTATATTAAGCAAAATTGATGCCTCCATTTCTTGTTGCAGAGCTGAGTTCGCAGTTTGATTGTTTACCTAATGGCGACCCTATTCCTTGCGTTTCTCGTTCCGGAACTTCTGATTCTCCTAAAAGGAATCTTCCTTCTGCAGAGCCTCCTCTTCGTCACAGGTCCAGATCTCCTCGTACAGGGCTTCCTCTTCGTGGAGAGTCTATACGTCCTCCTGCCAGGCCTGCTCCTTCACGCGTACTTGGATTTGAGTTCGATCAGCTTAGATTTATTCGGCTTATTCCCCATAAGAATCCGCATCTGCTATTCGAAATTCGGAGATACACTTTTCCAGCTCATCAACCAATTAGATTACGTGGCCAAGGACTCTTCGACTTCGTACCTATGCCAACTGAAGAACAAAGTATTTTAACAACATCCACTGGTGACATCATTGCCATATTCTACAATAATAGTCGTCTTCGTGGAATATTTACAAGAAGAGGTTTCAATGAAAAACGGGTTAAAATTAACATGTACACTGGTGCGGTTAATGATATGACCCCAGAAGAAATCGGAGAATGTCCCATAGGCAAAAATTTAGCAGTCAAAAAGAATTTTAGAATAGCACATGTAAATGACCTTCCTTCAACGTGATTAATTTCATTAAAAATAATATGTGAAATGAAAATATAATACTGTTTTGGCAATGGATAAAAAAGTTGATTCTTATTACCTCACGAAAATATTTTGATTTACGCTTACTTTGAAAGGGATTTGGCCTCATATGGTAGAATAATAAACATAATATAAAATTCTTCGTGGGCTAAATTTTCAAAGATTTTCCGAATTTGTAAGTTTGTGTATCACAAAACTGAAGATAACTCAGAAAAATACTGCTTGATCCTCGATCCATTTGCTTTATATATATGTGCCTTATATAGTATTTTTTCACAATGTTTTCATAATGAAAATAAAAAACAGAAACAAACATAACAAATATTTACTACTCGCTTATGCGTCGTGTAATATTTCTCTGTATTCACGAAAACTAAAATGCCTGTAGCATCTAAAGAAATATGCTTCTGATTAAGAATTCTGTCTTCAGAAGAAGTTCAAGACAAAAAAAAATCTCAAATTTTTTAATTAAAATTAAACTAAATTCAAGCTTTGAAGAAAAATTGAGCAATAAAACACATTATGACATTTAATTACTGAGAATCTCTCTCTTATCAGTGGATACATAATCATGTGACAAGAGACTTGTAAAAACGTCACGTTGGTGGAGGCGACGAGTTATATTTACAAGTTTCAGAATACTGACTTCTTATTGCTTAAATAAAGATAAGCATTTTACACAATCGTGTTTTTCAATGGAAATGCTCTATTCGTGACGTTTTCTTTCATCAACTAGTTAATGAAGTACATTCATGATATTTATGAACAGTTTCAATATTTATTTGTTGTTTTTTTTTAATACTATTTTCCTATAGAAAGTTTGATAAGATGAAGAGAGGTGTCAAAAGAGACAATGAAAATCGTGTCAAATTATGCTTGGGTTTGAAAATATAATCTGGATTTCTTTTTCACATTTGGACTACTCTTTCAATCAATCATTATTCTGGCACTGTTTTAGTACTGCATAATCAAAACGAGCATTAATCAACGAATCAGGCAGGCGCTGATTGATTATGAGCGAAGTAGAGAGGTTGAGCTTGGATTCAATCCGTCATCATTCTGGAATCACTAAGTAAAAAGAGTGAGTTAACACATGAAGTTAGCTGATAAGCCTTTTTATTCGCCATCTGATTGGCTGTCGAGTCACGTGAACGTTAATGCCACTCATAGCCAGCGAAATTCAAATTGTCATTCGTTTCGTTTTTTGTTACTATTTACTTAGTGACACAGAACTTTTCATTGTTAATCATAAAGAAATCTGCTTTCTTATGTTTCCAATTTTATTTCTAAAATATTATACATCAGACTCAGGTACCTTTCACACGATTTCAGATCAGTAGATTGCATGCAGAAAGTCCACAAGAGTGTAAGAGATGGAGATCAGTCTGTCCTTTTCGTTCCTGTGGGCAATCTACATGCAATTTGCTGATCTGCAATCGTGTGAAAGAGCCCTTCATAATAAGTAATTCAAAATCATTTGTCATGCGTATTTAACTTATGGTGAGTGAGTGTAAATTTACAAGAATTAATAATTATTTAAACAATTTAGATTTACAAATTTAGAGTTTTGCTATTTTTCAACGAATAGGCTCAATTTTGTACAGCATTGAATAAGAATATCTTTCCGGTGATATATTTCTATAATGCTCTGCAAATTTCAAAGAATTAATTATTATTTAAACAATTTTTATAAACAAATTGAGAGTTTGACCATTTTTCAACGAGTAGGTTCAATTTGTTCACGGAATCAATAGTATGTTTTTCCGAAGACTCTTTTTCTATGTTTCTTTACAAATTCTGATTTTGGCTATTTTCAACGAATGAGCTAAATTTTTTTATAGAATTAACCAAGAATATCTTTCCGATTACTTTTTTTCTATAATGCTATAAACATTTTTTATGATGACCCTTTTCTATGTTGATTTGTAAAGGACCCCGTACACATCTATGGAAAATATGGTCCTGGTCAAATTGGCTGGAACTGTGGTATAATGTAGTTTATAATACCCTGATCAAATAAAGTCCTGAGACGCTAGGTCCAAAAAACGCCAGGTTTTGAGATAGGAGGGACCAAATGTCACTTTTCATGGACGCGAGAGGAGTTCCACGGACCCTCGAGGACATGGTATAAAATTCCATGTCACATGACATGGAATGCCATAACATGACAGATCACATGACATGTAACATGAAATATGACATGACAGATCACATGACATGTAACATGAAACATGACATGACATGATACATGAGATGACATAACGTATGACATTACATGACGCATGACATGCCAAGACATGTCACATGGCGTGACACAAGACGTGACACAAATGACACAAGAAATGACACAAGACAAGACACAAGACAAGACACAAGATAAGACACAAGACACGACACAAAACAAGACACATGCCATGGCACTTGACACGCGAGATGGCATGAGATGACATAACATGTTACTTGACACATGAGATGAGATGTCATGTCATTTCATGTTCCATGTGTTATGTCATGCCATGTGCCATATGCCACGTTATGTCATGTGTCATATGTCATGTATCATATTACATATTATGTCATGTGCTATATGTCATGTATCATGTTCCATGTGTCATGTGTGGCATGACACGAGACATGATATGACGCAAAATGGCAAGATATGACATTACAGATGGCACGACATGATACATGACATAGCACATAACACGAAATAACATGAAATGTCATTTCACGTGTCATGCGTTTTGGCATGTCATGTAATGTGCCATATGTCATCTGGCATTTCATGTCTCATGTCATGTTTCATGTCATGCCATGTCATGTCATTTATCATGGTATGTGTCATGTCATTTGTGATGATGCGTGTCATGTGTAATGTCATGTCATGTGTCATATCATCTGTCATGACATGTGTCACGTCATGTCATGTGTCATGTCATGTCATGTGTCATTTGTTATGCTATGTGACATGTCATGCGTCATATCATGTCATGTCACGTGTCATATGTCATGTAATGTGTCATCTCATGTGTCATGGCATGCCATGTTATGTGACATGTCATTTCATGACATGTCCTCGAGGGTCCGTGAAACTCCTCTCGCGTCCATGAAAAGTGACATTTGGTCCATTCTATCTCGAAACCTAGCGTTTCTTGGACCCAGTGTTTAAGGACTTTATCTGATCAGGATATTATAAACTACATTATACCACAGTTTCAGCCAATTTGATCGGGACCATATTTTCCATAGATGTGTGCGGGGTCTTTACGAGAATTAATAATAATTTAAACAATGTTCATAAACAAATTCAGTGTTTTGCTATTCTTTAACAAATAGGCTACTCTTTTTACGGAATTAGCTAAAAATATCATTCCGATGGTTTTTTGGTATGATGCTCTGCCAATTTCAAAGAATTATTAATTATTCAAACAATTTGCAGAAAGAAATTATGAGCATGGTCTTTTTTCAACGAATAGGATAAATTAGTTCAGGGTATCAAGGAAGAATGTAATTCGCATAACTATTTTCTACTATTCTTTGCAAATATATAATAATTATTAATTATTTCAACAATTTTCATGAACATATTCAGAGTTTGGCTATTTTTCAAAGAATAGGCACAATTCGTTTACGGAGTCAACTAAGAATATCTTTCCAATGACTGACTTCTATGTTGCTTTGTCAATTTACAATAATTATTAAAAATGTAAACCATTTCCATAAGAAATTCTGAATTTGGCTATTTTTTAGCGAATAGGGTCACTTTTTTGCAGAATTAACCAACAATGTCTTTTCGAACAATTTAAACAATTTTCATAAAAAATTCAGAATTTGGCTATTTTTCAGCGAGTAGGCTCAGGTTTCTGCAGAATTAACTAAGAATATCTTTCCGATGCTTTGTAGATTTACAATAATTATTAATTATTTCAACAAATTAAGAGTTCGGAAATTTTTCAATGAATGGGCTCAGTCTGTTTACGGGATCACTAAGAATCTATTTCCAATAACTCTTTTCTACGGTAATTTGCAAATTTACAATGATTATTAATTATTTAAACATTTTATATTTAAAAATGTATAATTTGTCTATTTTTCAACGAATAGGCTCAATTCTGTACAGAATTAGATAAGAATATCTTTCCGGTCATATGTTTCTATAATTCTCTGCAAATTTTGAAGAATTAATTATTATTTCAAAAATGTTCATAAACAAATTGAGAGTTCTACGATTTTTCAACGAGTAGGCTTAATTTGTTTACGGAAGCAAAAAAGTACGTGTTTTCAATAAGACTTTCCTACATTACGTTGCACTTTTGCAATAATTATTATTTATTAAAACAGTTTTCATAAACATAATTAGAGTTTGGGTATTTTTCAAGGAATAGAAACAATTTGTTCACGGATTCAACTAACAATGTCTTTCTGATGACTCTATTCTATGCTGCTTTGTCAATTTACAAGAATTATTAATTATTTAAACAATTCACATGAATAAATTCAGAGTTTGGTTATTTATCAACCAACAGGCTACATTTTCTCAGAGAATTAATCAACTAAGAATATATTTTCGATAACTTTTTTATGTGATACTTTTTAAATTCGCAAGTATTATTAATTATTTGAAGAATTTTTATCAGCAAATGGGAGGCAACTAAGAATGTCTTTTCGAAGACTATTTCCTAACATACTTTGCAAATTTATAATAATTATTAATCATTTAAATAATTTTCGTCAACGGCGATACCACGCTGAAAACACCAGTTCCCGTTAGATCACTGGAGTTAAGCAGTGTTGGGCGCGGTTAGTACTTGGATGGGTGACCGTTCGGGGAATACTGCGTGTTGTTGACCCGTCGTGGGTGTGGTGGACCCACACTGGTAGTATTTATATTAATGTGGACCTGGCTCCGAGTCTTTGCAGGCTTCTGCGTTCTTACCTCCAAAATCAAGAACATTATGTGCAGTATGAGGGACACACATCAGATACTTTTCATCCAGCCTTCAGAGTCGATAGAGAGATAGTGACAGTAATATGAGGTAAAAGAGGAGAGGGCTCATGGTGTCCCCGTGGAAGACACCTCGCTGGAAGGTGATGCTGTTAATTGACCCACGATGTTTTCCAGAAGAGATAGCAAACCTGGTTTTCCGAAGCAGCATAGAAAAGGAAATGGTGGAGCTAGTGGGGGAATAATCACAGAAGTGAGAGACGCTAGAAGAAAAGGAAATAGAAAAAGGGAGTGAAGGGTTACAGGAAAGAAAAGTGAAGATAAAAGGAAACTTGGATAGAATAGTGACAATATATAATGGAAACGGAATGAACGAGGTAAAAAATGATACAGAGAAGGCTAGTAAGGAATAGGAAGAAGAAAATATAATAATAGGGGAAGGGGGGATTTTAATGCAAGAATAGGAAGATGTGTCATACGTATTTAGATTGAGTAAGAAGCAACTCGGCAACTGTCATAGACTACGTGAAAGGACTAATAGAAAGGGCGAGGGAGACTTTCAAGAAAGCTAAAGATAGGTTTGAAGTTGGTGCTGAACTATCAGAAGAGTTCTGGGCAGAGTGTGGTTTCAGACAGGGGTACTCGCTGAGACCATTGCTGTTTACGGTGTTCATATCAGACATGAAGCAGGCATTTGAAAAAGGATTAGAGGGAGGCTGAGTGGTAGAACGAGGCAAATTCTGATCGTTGGCATACTCAGAAGACATTGTATCGGTAGCTAGAGAGGAAGAAGTTTTGTGGAATGGGAGAGCCATTACTTAAAATTGATTTTAGGAGAAAAATAAGAATGGTTGAGGCGTTGGTTGGGAAACGATGCGAATTAGAGCCTGTAACAGAGAGTTGAAGGGGCGAGAGTAAATTAATTGAAGTTGAGGAAATGCATGAAAATGGAATGAAAGTACAACAGGATTTATTAGAAGGAGATAAAGAAGTAGTGAAACAAGAAATAGACAATAAAATTTGAGTAGTTAGGTACAATAAGAAATACAAATGGACGAGAGTATAAGGAATATTAAAATATCTGAAGAAAAAGGGAGGAAGAGATAGCCAGAAATTTATTGCACGTATGAAAGATTGAAGCCTTGAGAACTATAACGCATTGACACTTTATTCTAATTACGAGTTGATTCTGTCATATTGATTCAACTTCAGATCACAAACAATAAAATATTTTAGCTTAATATTAAAAACAGTAAATTAATAATGCAGATGATTGTCGGTTACATCTACTATTCTGTAATTCTTGGTTATTGGTAGATTGTTGCCTAAGGGGGAGTCCCTAATTTCTTCTTGGGTCATATCAATAACCGCACCGCTGATCATGTTTATTTTCACCCGTTTTTCAGAGGCAGTTGTTGTTGTTAATATTCCACGAAGACGACTGTTCCTCTCGAATATTGCAACGACGTCACCAGTGGACGTTGTTAAAACGTTTTGTTCTTCAGTTGGCATGGGTATACTGTCAAATAGTCCTCTGCCACGCAATCTAATTGGTTTATCGGCCGGAATAGTATATCTTCGAATTTCAAACATCCGGTTCGGATTCTTGTAGGGAATAAGCCGAATAAATCTAAGTTGGTCAAGATGATATCCAAGTACGTGTAAAGGAGCAGGTCTGGCAGAAAGAGATCCGGACGTGACACGAAAGAATGGCTCTGCAGAAGTAGATCTGGACCTGTCACGATGAGGGATCTCTGCAGGACGAGATCTGGACCTGTCACGATGAGGGAGCTCTGCAGGAGGAGATCTGGACCTGTCACGATGAGGGAGCTCTGCAGGAGGAGATCTGGACCTGTCACGATGAGGGAGCTCTGCAGGAGGAGATCTGGACCTGTAACGATGAGGTAACTCTGCAGGAGGAAGAGACCTTTCAGAAGAATTGGAAGTAGCGGAACGAGGAACCCCAGGTATAGGGTCGCCATTAGGTAAACAATCAAACTCTGAACTCAACTCTGCAACAAGAAACAGATCAGTCAATTTTGCTTGATTTGGACAATCGTATGTTAGCAGCTTATAAAACCCTGCTTGTGAAAATATAGTGAGGCACGGTTCAAGGAATAAGGTTAAGGATCATGGTTGCAGTGCGCTGAAAACGTCTGACGGACGTGCCGTCCACGTACGAAGACATAACGCCAACCAATCTAATGCAACCTGCGGCAGAAGGTTGCGCACGGCATGCCGTGCTGCTACGCTCCGTGGCAGACTTACTTGAGTGTGTCGCCAACTAATTTGAGGAGCGACAAACCTGTATACGTCACCGCTCTGACAGAAGTAGCACGACAGGTTGCACGCGATTGGTTGGAGTTATGAGTTCGTGCGCGCACGGCACGTCCGTGAGTTTCCAAAACCCGAAAACTTTCCGAAAATGACTCGGCTTCTGTTCGAAAAAATGATCGTGCTGTTCTCCAAATAGGAAAACCTCTGCCGACGGCCACTTATTTTTCGAAAATAGATTTTCTTCTGATATTTGCAACATAAAAATTATTGCAAACCATTAACGTCCGGAATCGTTTCCTTAGACATTGACGGAAAACTTCCAGTGGCAAAGTTGTTCCTCGATGTTTTAAGAAAACTTTGACAAAATTTGAGCCAATTCGTTTTCTTTCTTTGAAAGACAGGAGCGATTTTTTACTAGAATAGGATTTTATTGTTCCTAATCGCCCACAGATCGTATTTCTTAACCGATTTCAAAATTCTTTTTTTTAGAAACGCGTGATTTCTCAATTTGTATCACAGAGCAACTAGCTAATTTCTCCTTGTATTTTCTTGTAGAAAAGTAAATAAATTAACAATAAAGTACAAGTTTCTACAATTCGAAAATTTGTATGACTTTTTATTGATATTTTTTTATTTTTTTTTTTGTAAAAATCTACAAGGTATTACAGAAAGCTACAGAATTGTACAATTTTTAATATGGGTGTGATGAAATTTGATTTAGTTTAAGAGATATTTAGAAGTCTTGAGAAGATCGAAACTAAATTGAAAACTGGGAAAGATTTCCAAAATAATCGAGTAAGCTTAAAATATATTTCGAAGTGTTGTAAAGATTCCAAAATAACTAAAAACGTAAAAAGATCACAAAACATTTGAAAGACAATGTATATTGTTGAAGATGTCGAACGCAAAATTTATAAACTTTTCAAACATTTTGAAAGGTTTTGAATGAATAAGAAGTTTGTCTCAAATTCTAAAGAAATCAACAATAATTTTTTTGTTATAATTTGTTATTATTTGTTATGTTATATAATCTTTTTGATGCATAAATTCATCCGCTTTGGTAGACATTTATTTTTTTCATGAAAATGCAACTTTTTGGTTAAAAATTTATCTATTTTGTTGAAAATTAATCTTTTCAAATTGAAAATTCTACTACTTGTGTAAAAGTTAAACTACATTTTTAAAAATGCATTTTTTAATTAAGGCTTATGTCTTCGGTTAAAAATTTAACCTTTTCGTGGAAAAGTCTTTTTTTTTTGTTTAAAATTAATTTTTTAACTGAGAATGTAACTTTTCCATTTTTTTAAAAGATAGCACACAATTTTTGATAATAATATACCTAAAATTATAAATAAATTATATTAGTATATTCACCAAAAGAATTGAGGATAATCACCCAGGATATGACGAGATTATAAACGATTCTCATCTTCAATGATTAGAGGAAAAACTGAATAATGTATGAATGAATTTTCTTTACGAAGCAAGAAATGAGTATTCTAGTGCTTCATTCAGTAATATACTTTCATATCTGCAGTTACTATCTCATGGATTATAAGCATCAAGCTTGTCTTTCTGAGATATTTACAAGTAAATGTTCAAATAAGAGATAAAATTAAAAGTGAATGTTCCCCTCGAATTCATTTCCAGTAATTTTCTAATGATTTTTTATTCACTTTCAGATTCGAAAAATTTTTCTAATATTTTTTTTATCGTTGGTAAAATTTGAAAATATTTACTTTGAACAGGACGAGATATAAAGGAAGTTGGAAATAAAAGAAAATTATTCCTTTCAACAATTTCTGTAATAATGTCCTGCGGCGTTTGTAAAATGCTGGCGAAAAAATGCGAGAATTCAATTTTTCGAAAAAAATTTCATGGCGTGTTAAAAAAAAATGTTTAAAGAAATTTTTTCAAAGAGCTTAGTCCGTAATGCAAATATTTTTGATTTTTTTTTGTTGAAAGGACGTATAGTATATAATTGATTCTCAATTTGATAATGGGTTTACTAAAAAATAAAGGAATATTAGGGAAATTCCTAAGTAAGAAAATTGATAACAATAAAGTAATTTTAATTGATATTTATGTAAGCTGGGCTCTATACTTTGAAAATTACCGAATATATTTAGACTAAAAAAGATTTTTATTAAGAATTATTCAATTTAAATGTATCATTCATTAATTGAGTGCCTGGTCCAAAATAGTTAAAAGTTGGGATACCAAAATTTATTTAAATTCTAATTTTTCAATATAAAGATAACAAAATTTAATTGAAATTCCAGTAAAAATTTTAGCGTAATATTTTAGCCTAGTAATAATTATTTTGCTTCCCTTCATCTTTCCTGAAATTATCGTTATTTAAAAAAAAAATTTTAATAAAAATTTTTGAAAATTTTCCTCCACACTGATAATCTTCTATCTCAATGCGATTCCGTCACACTAAATGTTGATTTTCTCGGAAAAAAATTAATTATTTCTTCGAAGTGTCGCGCGATAAGATAGGATTCAAATTCCTGGAAGTACTCACTGCTTGAGTCGAAGAAGATATAAATAGGTATAAATAAATAAATTAATGTTTAAATTAAAGTTTGAGTGTTCAAAGTTGAACAATAACTGATTTTACAAGATGGTTCTGAATATCTTCATACTTAAATAATTTACAGAGTTTAACGTTGAAAATTGAATTTTTTCAATTCGAAAGCCCAAGTCGTTAAACAAATTCAAATGTCCGATTGAAACTTTATGAACTATTTTCATTTTTGCATAACGTCTAATATATTCATAATTGAACACCTTAATTCAATTTAAAATAATATTCCAACTTTCCGTTAGTCTGAAATAATCCATTCTGAACCCATTTAGTTTGGCATTTTTTAGTTAAAAAAAGAATTTTTTAAAATGTTTAGCAATATTTGACTGTACATTAGGAATAAGCAATTATAAATCAGATAATGAAAAATGAACAATCTGAAAATGAATTTTCTCAAATAGAGTGCTTTCAACTTTTTACGTTACAATTTCAATTATTCCATTTTTAACATTTTTAATTTGTAAGTTAAAGTGTTAAATTTTGATTGACAAAAGTTAAAATTTAAAAATTTTGCAGTTTAATGAAATTTTATTTTGTTCAATTGGAAAGTGTTGAAAGCTTCCGTTATATACGATTATACGTGTATATGTTATAGACAAAGTATGTAATCCTGGCATTGTTTATCATCTCTAGGCATTATATATAATGCATAGGCATTATATATAATCCCTAGGCATGATATATAATTCCTAGGCATTATATATAATCCCCAGGCATTATATATAATCCCTAGGCATCATATGTGATGGCTGGCTATTTCGGGCAAAGTATATGATCGAATACATATTATATGCATTATCTAGGCATTCTATATAATCCCTAGGCATTTTATATAATGCCGAAAAAAACCTTGTAAGTAAAAAATTTTGTTCTGCAAGTTTTTGGCGCTAATTATGACTTGTGTGCGTTTTTTACAACAAATGATTCATAATACTACTTTTTATTGATAATTGGGTGTTTGCATACATTATTTAAACAATTTGTTATTGTTCTTAGCAATTTTCTCTTAGTATGGAGTTATAAAGTCGCGGTTTTTTCCGAATTATTCAACTTATTATCAACTGTTCAGTTCGAGCGAACCAATAATAAATAAAAATTAACAAAGCTGATTGTTTAAACAAATTATTATTGTCCATAACTATCTTTTTATTAATTCTAGAGTTAGTTGCGGATTTTTTCTGAAATTTTTAACTTTTTGTCCACTTTTCACATTTGCATTAGTTATTACTTCACGCTAGGTACAACGTGGACTGTAAGTTGAAAATTTCAGAAGAAAGCCGCAACTATCTAGCATTACTATAGAAGAAGATAGTTTTGAACAATAACGATTTGTTAAAAAACATTAGATTTCATAAATTGCATCCATTATATTATATATTATATTAACTAATATTTTTCTCTGAGGGTGATATTTAAAAAATAAGTTTTGATTCGTTTTCGAGCAAATTAAAATTGAAACAAAAAATTTCAATGCATTTCTATTTATTTTTCGAAAACTAAGGAAGATCCCATCTTTATATTTACAGGGGTTTTAGAGCACGTCGTATACTATATTCAAACAATTTTTTAAAGAAAATCAAAAGTTAATTTTTTTCAAAAATTGAGCTCAAATATTTGTTTTTAAAAAATCCAAAAATTGATTAAATTGTTGTTTTCAACAAATATATCATCTTAACTGCGTTTTATGATGAATAATTGAAAGAACGTCCTAATATCTTCAAAATCACCAAAGTAATGGTGGTTTAAAAAAAAAACAAAAAAAAAACAGCTTTGATGGAGAGTATTTATTACACACTTTGCCTGGTCTCTTCTAGGCATTATATATAATGCCTAGGCAATCTGTATAATATAAATCATTACATACTTTGCCTGGACTCTGTTGGCCATTATATATATTGCAGGATTCTGTATTATTCATAGTTCTGTTCTGTATTAAATCGTAAAATAACTTTAAGCTTTCCCTAAATGCAGTAATGTCTTCAGTTCACTGAATTAATTGTGTAATATTTAATAAATAAGTTTCCTCTGTGTATTATTTGTCACACCGCTCACAATAATCTTCAACTTTGCGCTAAAATCTGGAACTTTTCCGAGTTTCTGAAGAGCTACAAAAATATCTCCTATTCTGGAAAGCGGATATGCTTCTAATGTTAAAAACTACAACCTATATCAATTACCAATAACTTCTCTGAAATATATCAAATGTGCATTTATAGAATAATCTTGAATGCGATACAAAGAATCTTGTCTAACTATCAACATGGATTTGTATGGTGCATGTCATTTTCTACCAATCTTTTGTTATTTACTCAGCACGTGCATGTTCTCATCAATACTTAAGAGCAGGTAGAGGTAGTATACATTGACTTAGCAAAAGCATTTTATAGAATTAATCATAATATCTTAATTATTGAAAATTATGACATTGATTTGCCACAGTCTGTAAAAAGTTGATTAGGATTATATTTGTCTGAACGAGAAAATGAAGTTGTATATAATGGACACACTTTTCGCAAATTTCAGCCTACAACGGGTGTTCCTATTGGCCCATTATTGTTCATTATATTTGTGAACAATATCTTCTTGGGTTTACTTTGTTACTAATTGATGTTTGCTGATTATATATATATATAATTAAAAACAAAGTTAAACAACCACCGCAGGGTACCACTAAGAGCAACTGCCATCTTGAAAAAATGTCAATGGCCCCCAGTAGAACCGCGGTAAAATACACCTATGGCCACGTCTCACATCCGTGAGATTTGGCACGCGGGTATGGCTTTAAGGTTACGAACCAGCGATAATTTCACACCTCCGAGAGCACCTATCACAAGAACAATCACTCGTACCGAATATTTTGGGTACAGTCGAAGCAGCTCTCTTTTAAGGTCTTGATATCTCTCCTCTTTTTCTTTCTCCTTTGCAGTGATGTTGTATTCGGATGGAGCCGAGAATTCGATCACGAATATAGTTCGTTTCTCGAAGTCTTGGAGAACAATGTCAGGCCTCGAGTGCGCAACGGAGACTGCTGCCCGAAAATCGTAGTTCCAGAAAATCTGGCACTTCTCGTTTCGGACAATTGACTCTATATCCTTTGGAGCGTTCGGCAGGGCAGGGTCGCGACCAACACCATAAGAGCGACAAAGGTGGTAATAAAGTACTCTTAGGGCCGCGTTATGTCTATAGATATACGTTGTTCCTGCGTGGGTTGGACACCCCGATAGTATGTGTTCTAGGTACTCAGCGTGTGCATGACACGCTCTGCACCTATCACTGGGAACTTCTTGACATAAAATGCGGTGACGGTATGCTAAGGTGGAGATGACACCGTCCTGGCATGCGAAAATAAAGCCCTCTGCACCTGAATTGAGCCCTGATGATTTGAGGAAAGCAAAAGTTTGCTCCTTCGACAAGGACTGTTTTTCTACATTTCTGTGAAAGTTTCCGTGCATTTGCTTGTCGAGTAGCTCTTGGTGAAATTTTCCAACCTCTGCTTTCTTTACTTCGGCTTTTAGACGTGAAGCATCTAGATGGAGTAATGCACTTTCCTCACTTCTGATGTTAAAATTCAGGCCAAGGGTCTCGGCAGCTTGCTCCGCGGCTTTGTAAAGGAACGCCCCTTCGCCAATCATCTCGTGGTTTCTGACCATCTTTAGGAGAGGATCTCTGCCATTCGCAACGATGTAAGCTGTACTCAAAACAATTCGGTTATGAAGACACTGGAGATTCAGAAGTCCGCGTCCGCCTTGCTGGCGTGAAATGTATAATCGCGGAACTGACGAATTGATATGCAAGCTTTTATGCATATGCATGATCTTACGCGTGGTGACATCAAGGGCCTTAAGCTCGTTCTTCGTCCATTGAACCACCCCAAACGAGTAGAGTAGGACCGGGACGGCAAGCATGTTAGTCGCAGATACCTTGTTCAACGCCGACAGATTGGAAGACCAAATCTGTCGAAGAAGATGCTTGTATCTGCTTCGGAGAGACTCCTTCACTGATGTTACGTCCTGAATGCGGCTTTGAGGCACGCCCAGGTATGTATAGGTCTCTCCAGTGTTAAGATGTCTAATAACACTTATATCGACAAGTTCAGGGTCCTTGGGAACGCCAGTAATCTTTCCTTTCTTCAAATGAATTTTGGCACACTTTTCCAAACCAAAGTCCATCCCAATCTCTCCTGTGTAGTTCTTGACGATATTTATAGCAGTTTGAAGTTTGCTTTTACCAGCGGCATAGATCTTCAGGTCATCCATATAAAATACATGAGTGACCTTATGCTCACGCTGATTAGTGTCGCCACAGAGGTATCCAGGAGAATTTCGTAGTGCGAGAGATAGAGGCAGAAGTGTGATGCAAAAAAGTAAAGGGCTCATACTATCCCCTTGAAAGACGCCCCTCTGGAAGGTGACCTTGTTCGTCGTCACTCGATGATTCCTAGATGAGATTGTAAATCTAGTTTTCCAAAGAGGCATCAATCTCTCTATGCATCTCACTATGTGTGGATGTACCTTCAAGCTTTCCAACAGAGAGATGATAAGTCTATGAGAGGTTGAATCGAAAGCTTTCCGGTAGTCAATCCAGGCCATTGAAAGGACGCGCTGATGGACTGTAGCGTCTTTACAAACACACCTGTCAATCAGCAGGTTCTCTCGACAGCCTGCTATACCTTTTTTCGAGCCTCGTTGTTCGTACATCTCTCGCCACACAGGCTCAATTCGTCGAACAATCCTGTTGTTTAGGACAGCTGTAAAGATCTTATACAGTGTGTTCAAACAAGTTATTGGCCTGTAATTCTCCGGTTTGGACAAGTTGCCTTTTTTCGGTAGGAGTATAGTACGTCCTAACACCAGCCACTGCGGAATGGGCGTCTCCGACTTTAAATATGAGGTGAATATGCGGGCCAAATGTTGGTGGATAGAAGTAAACTTCTTCCACCAAAAGTTCTTGATACAATCTGGTCCAGCACCGGAAAAGTTCTTCGTGCCTCTAAGTGCTTTTTTCACCTCTTCGGCAGTGACTGATGGGCACTCCTCCTCAGATTTTATGAGGCTGTCGCAAAACTCCTTGAAGCGGATGATATTGTCAGTATCTTCCTTCAACTCTAGTGTTTTCGGGATCTTGTACACCTCTCTCCAAAAAGTCTCTACCTCCTTGGGCTTGGGAGGATTTTTTACAAAAACAGGGGGATCACTGAAGAGGCGCGATGGGTCAGCGAGAAACTGTTGATTCTCTCTGATCCATCTCTCCCTCTTCTGTATCCTCCTCCTTGCGTCAGATAACAGCCTTATTTTGTCAACAATATGTTGCTTGATTGTCAGCAGCTTTGACTTGTTTAGTGTGTGATTCAAGGTCCTTAGTTCTTGGGCGAACTTTCGAACCCTTTCCGTGAACGGTCTACCAGATGTTATGTAGTCAATCACACATTGAACACGGGACGCATTCTGTCTTGCCCATCCAATTTTCTTGTTCAGTTGATGCAAGCGTCTTCTTGTCTTTTGATCCATCGTCGGTTTGAGCCTTCGATTTGAATCAGCCAAAGCTCTCGCAGCACCATAAACTGAGCAATTGATGGTCCAGAGGTCGGACTCTTGCGAGATATCTCCACAAAGGGAGGCATCCATTTCAGCCAGATCTTGGGGCTTAAGAGGAACTTGCATGTTGATGTTCCTCCTTGTACTGAAATTGCCATCATCTTCAAGAAGGTGCCTACTTTCTGCGGTTGGTCTTAATGTCGTTTCATCTTCGTCTGCAGCTTGTTCAAGCAGCGGTTGAGGAAGCGCTCCGCGTACATATCCATTTTTGCGGAGGTAGTCGGCTTGATTTCGCAAAGACTGATGCGAAACGTGTTGAAGCTCTGGGTGTTTCTCGCACCACAGAGTATGCATACGCGCCATAAAGCCTCCACGAACAGGGATAATACTGGCATCGTAGCAGTCTAACACATCATTCTTAAGTTGATCCGTCCACTCAATGTGAGCGTTTCGCCGGTTCGTCGTTGTGTTTCCATCTAAATTATTTTCAGCACCCCGAACTCTAGGATGATCGGCATTGTTTGCCGATCCATTGTCGGGTGCTCTGCGCGTTCGATCGTTTTGAACCGCATCTACAACATTTTGGTGGTTTTTTGGTTTCATTGTTGTTCCCACGAGCAGCTAGGGAAAGGGTTCGTCCATCCTTGTAGAGCCCCGCGTGCAAGGATAAGGCTATTACTCTGAGACATCGCCCGATATCCCAGGGTCACCGTTAAAGACACCTCACCCAGGTGCCATGCAGCTTTCGGCACGGTTCGCACACCTTCGCTTAGGGGTTATTCCTTCGGGACCATCCCTGAACAATTGTCCGCGACTGCTTATTAATTATTGTACCCATATTCAGCAGAAACCCTTGGTACGGGGACCCTCTATCCGCAACCCGAGGACGCGTTCGGTGGCTTTGTCATAAGCCCTTCGGTTCTATTCCAAGGGAATCGAAACCTAAACCGAATATATATATATATATATATATATATATATATATATATAATTCTGTGAAATTCTACAGGTTAACCTGGACAAACTGGACAAAGCTCGCTGGGAACAGAGGGTAGGGCTGAAATAAAATAGGCCCTGCGGACCAAACAGACTGAGTGAAGGCCGCGGCCCTGTACCGAGGGTTTCTGCTGAATACGGTTACACTACTCAATAAGCAGTCGCGGGAAAGGGTCCAGGGATAAAGGAAAAACCTCCAAGTGTGTCTCTAGGATACCAGGTCGCCTTCTAGAGTATGCAGACCTTACCCCCGCATGCGGGGCTTTGCCGGGGTGGACCTTTATTTCCCTAGCCACTCGTGGGAACAAAATGGCGAACTCTCAAGGAAAACTGAACATGAGTATAGGAGAGGATTTGCAAGGAGATCTAGGATGGAAAGGATGGGGGAGGCTAGGAAAATCTATGTTGATTTGGACGATGTGTTGGATAGGATGCAGGACTTCTGCTCCACGAAGAAAAATATGTTTTTGCCTATCAGGGATGGACTGAAGGAGGCTCAGGTTTTAATGGACAGGATGGCAGTGAGCTTAGGCGCTGCCGAACTTTCCTACCTAGAAGCGATTAAACATATCGAAGAGGAGGTCGATAAAAAGCACCTGAATAAGGCAAAGGTTGATGAAGACACGAGCCACAGCGAGACTCAACCAGAAGAAGCCGTAGAGGCTACCAACGCCCAACTTGGGAAGCGTGAATGGGAGCTTTCAACAAGTCCCGTTGAGGCAAACGTTATAAAACAGAGTTTGAAGAAACCGAGGACCCGCACTACCATGATGGAGTCCTCGACTCTAAAGGACGAGGATGTGGAAGGCATCGCTTCTACACCCGCACCCATTAAGAAGAAGGAGGAGCCGAAGAGGAGAGCACGACCCGAGGCGGTTCTCATAAAACCGGCCGGCGGTCTAAGCCAGGCATGCCCAACTCGGGGAAATTTTCTCCGGGAACACATGTTCCGAGTTGCCTACTCTTTCTCGTAGAGAGCGGGAGTGGTGGTAAACGCTTGCGAGAATCTCTCCTCTGTGACGTACGCGGCTACCACGCGCATGCGTCTACCACCACTCCCGCTCTTTAGTAGAAAGAGTAGGGAACTCTGAACATGTGTTCCCGGAGGAAATTTCCCCGAGTTGGGCATGTCTGGTCTAAGCTATGCCGAGGGCTTTAGGGACCTCAAGCAAAAGGTGAAACCTGATGACCTTGGCGTAAAAATCAAGGGAGTTAGGCAAACCAGAAACGGAGAGGTCTTTGTGGAGCCTGGAGCTAGAACAGAGGGTAGGGCCGGACCAGGGTACGGGAGAAGTGCAGGTCAGCCAAATGCGTTTTCCGTGTTTACTCCTTTAAAAAAAAAATTACACACAAGAACGAATACTACGTTGATTCACCAGCACTCAATTGATGGAGTGTATATAGTAAGGGTTGATACGATTAAAGACCTTTGGGTGCTCTTTGATAGTCGTTTAACATTCAGCTCAAATATTGACATTATTGTTGCTGCTGATAATAGAAGTTTAGGTTCTTTTATGCTTACATGAAAACATTTTGAAGAAACAGTGCCAGCAGTGTTACTATTTCAACTGATTGTTAAAGCCAAACTCAAATTTGCATCCGTCTTCTGAGTACCCAGTACAGAAAAATACTCAAAACTGATTGAAAGTGGTCAAAATCGTTTCTCAAAATACCTAGCATGGAAGAAAGATAAGTATATTCTTATCGTGGTGCAGATTATGTATCTCTTCGAAATCGTTTTGAGGAATGGTCGTTGAAACACAGGCGAAAATATTTGCATATATTATTTTTATTCACAATTGTCCGAGGTCTATATGATTATTCAATGTTGCTAGAAAAATGCTGCCCTTCAATGTTCCGAACTATTCAGCTCGACAAAGTGAGCCATTATATATAAATAATATAATGAGTCATCGCTCTCCATTATTCAGAATGTATAATCTCATCAATGGAATGTTGAAATTAGATAACAATCGAAACCTTAATATGTTCTTCACTTCTCTTTCTGAGGTTGTAAATATAACGCATGATTATATCTTGCACACCAATTACCAAAAGTATTGTAATGGTTGATAAGTTGTTATTAAAACACCACGGCTAGACGTATATATGTTGCCTTGACGACTATTTATTTTTAATATCTACTATACATTTTATTCTTTGTTGATACAATAGTCAGTTTTTCCTCTGATTAGAAAACATGTGGACTGTTCATACTCTCGTCTTATCCTTGGTGGCTATCATCAATTCTATTTGGTAAATATAAAAATATGATATATTTATAATTTCGAATATATTTCTATAAGCTGTACGCAAATATAAATTTGTGCGACATAATCTACATTCTACCCCAATTGCTATCGATGCGCAATTGGTGCGAATTTCAAAACCATTTGTTGCCATGTGGACGTCTAACTTGAAATGGTAAAATGTTCAACTCCTATTTTGTTTATGTTCTGGTTCGTGCAAAGACCATGAAGTTTCTCATCAATTCAATCAGGGAAAAATTCAGCTTTTTTAAATCTAATAATTAAACACGATAATATGTTACACACAGTTCCGTATTTCAGTATGCTGTTTGGAATTCGTCATAGAATAAGATTCAATCATAAATTTTGAGTGTGAACGACATTAAGCCGCTCTTATGGGCCAAGAAAAAAACCCTGGAATTGTATTTATTATGTATTTTGAAGCGCTAATTCTGCAGCTAACTTTCTTTTTTTTGTAGCGTTAACATTTTTGGAGGTATACACAATTCAACGTTTAGTCTGAATACTTACCGTTATTATACTTTGATATGCCAACTATCAATTTTACTTAACTTTCACTCATGACACCTTACCTTGATTAATATGTGATGTAAATAAACCGTACGCCATGTGAGAGATAAATAGAACGAGACTGTTTATAGAGCTGCACCAAACGTGTCCGTCAGAGTTCGCTTTTTTGGGCTCACCGCAAATAAGCATGGTACATGGAAGTGCTACCACTATGCTCAATGCCCGGCGCCTTTGGCCACGCTACCGGAAGCGTCCCCGGTTGGACGTGACGTGGGAACGTGAATTTAGTTCAAGGTCAAGAGCGAGGCAATCTTTGATGTTGAAGGAAAAATTCGTGGAGAACACTTATGAGTTCATCACAGAATTACAGGAGGTTTTAAAAAAGATGACGGAATTCTCGGAAACTAGGAGAAATGTGTTCATGCCAATTCAACATGGATTAGACGAAGCGTATGAATTTCTGAAAAAAATAACAACGTGAATAACGCTAAATTTTATTTTACGTTCGCATCATACGACGTGGGAACGGCCTTTAGAAAAGAGGAAGTCGAATTGAAGAAAAAGTGCAATGAGAGGAAGGAGACCAGCCAAAACGCTACCCAGACGGAAGACGCTGTGTAAACTCCCACTACCCATCCTGGGAAGAGAGTGAGGGAGCTCACCTTGAGTCCCGTTGAGACAGGCTTCTTCAAGCCGCAGAAGAAGAAGCTGAGGACGCGCACTACAGCAGCAGCGACCTCAACGCCAAAAAAAAATGACGAAGGGGCTACAACAGCTGCACTCGCACCTACGAGGAAGGAGGATCCGCAGAGGAGAGCCCGACCCGAGGCAGTTTTAATAAAGCCGGCGGAGACGAGGAAGGGAGAGGTCCTCATCGAGGCAGGCCCTGCGGCGGACGGCAGAGCAAAACTGTCGTCTGCCATCAGGGAAGTGGTTGGTGCTGGCAACTCCGTGCGAGACCTCGTTCCACGTACGGAAGTCGAGGTCCTGGATTCGGACACGACAGTTCGTGGGGAAGGTGACGGCGGCGATGTGTCACCACTTTGGCGGCGTCGATCTGGACAACGTGAAGTGTTTGACGAAAAGAGCCTTCAGGGGACACCTGAAGGCGTCTGTGGAGCTCAGAGAGGAGCTGGCGTCGCGCTTGATTCGGACAGGACATCTCAAGGTGGGTTGGATGTCCTGTAGAGTCCGAAAAAAGACAGAGATAACAAGGTGCGAATACTGCTTAGGCTTCGGCCATATAGCAGTGGACTGCCAGGGTCCGGATGAGACCAGATTGTGCTGAAGGTGTGGCAAGGAGAGACACAAATCTGCATCGTGTGAAAGTAAACCGCAGTGATACCTCTGCGCCTCAAATGAAAAAAAGTCCCCGACAGACCATCAGCCCGGGACAATGAGGTGTAGGGCGTTCCAAGAGGTAACCTCGTCGAGGCAGCCTAACCTAATATACCCAACCAGGATGGCGAAGGCCGGCGAGCCCGTTGTGTGGTACCGCCACACTACTGAGGACGATGCGTGCGTCCTGGTTGAATGAGGGTTGGAAGAATGTCAATTTGGCGCCTAAAGTTGGAAGGAAGAGGAGGTGAGTTTAGTTGGTATTACCGTTCTTTACGTTGACTCTCACACCTTGTCGTATGACCTTTGCAGATTTTGGAAAATATTCGATTATTTGGACCAAGCCAGAAGTTTCTGAAATATGAGTGAAGAATATTTATAGAAGCTTCCCGTCCTTTCGGGGTGAAATGAATTGAACTACGTTCATTCTATAAATGTTCCCAATACCAAAAAATGAAATAAATGTCACTGTCCCCCTTAAAATAGATCAAAAGAAAATTTTTTGATGCGTATTCACATTACACTCACAGGCCGAAAATGGCTTTTTCAGCATCCTCTTTTCTCGTCTCAGATAAGCCTACAAAATTGCCTCCTACAATTTTTTCATCCCACTCATAGTTTGGCGGGAAGATTTGAATTTTTACATTCTCATCCTTCAGGTGGAATGTCTTAGATTCGTTTGATTTTTATAGTATTTCGAACTTTTGAAGGGTCCTTAGGTTTTAACAAACATATTCTCATCACGTATCTCATGATACGCACTCAATTTTGTCTAGGATGCGAACAAATTTTATTAATCATGACTCCTTTAATATTTTTGCTTCATTTTACATTAAATTTTATTCTAAGCTACCCTCAGAAATATATCATTTCAATAAATTCAGACCATTACAATTCTGAATCCTGAATTCTATACAAATAGTCATTAATCACAATAAATAATTAACACAGCTAATAAAACTTAGATTTGTTGCCTTTGTTCATTTCTCCTTTTGTTATTTCCCAATCAAACACGGATCAAATAACAGTTTCTGTGGGTATTGATGATATGCAGAGCAGATGGTTTTTGCCTTGAGCAATTTTTTGTAGCAGGAACAGCCAAAAGTTCAAGAAAATCCAGATTTCTCTGTAGATCAGACGATGCAATCAACTGCACGTGAAAGTGCCGGGGATATTTCACAAGAAATTTTTCCATTTCCAAAAGCAGGACCAGGAAAGCAGGGTAAACGCAGAGGGCGCAAAAGCAAAAAATGTGCTGTAATAACGTCACCCTCTGTAATGAAGAGTTTGGAAGTTGAGCAAACTACATAAAAAAAAGAAGCACAAGAAAGAATTGAAACAACAGTAAATCCATAAGCGCTCCGAAAAAAAGGCGGAAAAAATCTGTCACTGCGGTAGGAGCTCAAGAAGTCAAAGAAGTTATTTAAAGTTTCAAGTGGTCCGTTATATTGGATAGAATGTGTAGTTCCCATGTGAAAACTGGATTTCCTTCAAACCGAAAAATTTTTCCAAATTATCTCATCATTTTTAAACAATTGAGTAATTTAATTATCTTTCTTGAAACTGACTGATGGAATATAAATATCTCAGAAGGAGAAATTTGACGTCCAAAATCTGTGAGATAACGACTATATGACATTATATAACAGATGAAGCAACAGAATATTCATTAGTTGCATTTTTTATCAAATTCTTCGGTTTTGTATCAATTATGTTTTCCTACAATCGGGAATTATGAGGATTGTTCATACTTTCATCTTATCCTTGGCGGCTATTCTCAATTCTATTGGTGAATATAGTGATGTAACATATCTTTAATTTCAGCAATATTTTTTTACCTATACGCAAATAAGTACATATTTGTGCGATTCAATCTGCATTCTTTCCCAATTTCTATTTTCTCCTAAACATTATTGCAGTTCATCCAAAATAGGTATGAATTTAATCTGACCATATTTTTGGGGAATCTTCAATGTTTGTGGGGGTGTGTTTGTTATGAATAATGGACCTTTATCATTTAGACGTGTATCATCTGTATATGCGCACTGCCTACAGGTGGTAGTGTACTATCCGTATATGCGGACATGTACACTGTGAATTTAATCAATTCAAGTAAATAGCCATCCATATGCCACGTGGACGTTAAAAGGGCAAAGTCATAGATTTGACTACTTATTTCATGCTGGAACTTCGGCGGCACCACATGCGTCACTAATACAAATGAACGCTGTGTCACCTAAAAGCCAAATTGCATTTGTGTGAAATAATTCTTCTGAATTTCTTGTGTTAACATCCATATTTATTTATTAGCATGAGTTTTGTGTTGAATAGAAAAATTTGTTTGGGGCTAAATGCATGACAGATAGCATGATAGCATGATAGCATGATTCATTCTAAGCAAAGACAAACAACTGGTGTTTTCGAGGACCCTGTGCTCGTAGATATGAGTGATATTAGACATCTTGACACTGGCGAGACCTATCCATACCTAGGTCTTGACATCAGAAGTGAGGAAAATGCTTTACCTTATCTAGATGGATCACTTCGAAAAGCCAAAGTAAAGAAAGTAGAAGTTTCATTTTCGCGTGCCAGGACGGCGTCATTTCCACCGCGGTATACCGCAGTCGCATTTTACGTGAAGAAGTCCCCAGCGATAGGTGCAGAGCGTGTCATGCCTACACTGACTTGCTGGCTATAAAATTCTTTGGCGTTGGAGACACCTGCCAATACCTGAACATCCTAGAGAGCTGTATTCAGGACATGGCATACATAAAAGATGCTTTCCCATGCATATATTAACGTCTTCTGTGACAGATTTGGTCTTCTTAACTGTCAGCGTGTGAAAAAGTATCTTCAACGATCATGCTCACTGTCCTGGTACTACTTCATTCATTTGAAGTGCTCCCATGTACGAAGGACGAGCTGATATATCCAAAAGCTTGCATCTTAGGTCCTCCGTTCTGCGACTTTACAACTCATTTCGTCAAGATGGTCGCAGAATGCTCAATTTGGAGTGTCTTTAGAACAGAATCATTCTGGGTAGAGTGTATATCGTTTCCAAATGGACGAGAACCTCTTTTTGAAATAGTCAGGAAACACGAAGAAGTGAGCAACGCAGCATTTCTGTATAAATTAGCGGAGGGTGTTGCTGAAACAATTGGTCAAGACTTCAGTATCAGATGAAAGGAAAATGCTGCAAACATTATTCATCAAGAGGATGCACCGTACCTTCTACAGAAATGATCACAATCTCTATCACTAGCATGGAATTAGCCCTGATAACGCTCTGTCTAACGCTCCAAATGAGATAGAGTGAAATTACACTAGCTGCCGAAAACGCTACAGCCAAAAAGCATGAAAAGGAAGAAATATTTTAAGAACTCTTAAGTGAGTTGTGAATGTTGCACGACGAATATTTTTTAAGCTAGTCGCCCTGATCACCGGTGCGTCCAAAAGTCAAGCTTTCAGTGGTCCTTAGCCTGAAAAGCATCCAAACGTGCAAACGAAATTTCTAGACACTTCTGTGGGAGATGCAGAACGCGGTGGTCCTTACGTCACTCCGTGTCGTTAGGGTACATGAGGTTACCTAAAACCGAATTTCAAAAGCCGTGAAATACTAAACTCAAAATTCTTAGAAGATTTAGTCGGAATTTGTAACCTTCTTTAGATCAAACCTTTTCTGCCCGCATTCAGAAACTCAACATGCCAGAAGCGTGCTTTTACTTCTTATTCAAACTGGAAATTGCATTCGACATCGCAATCCGCAGCCAAGTTTACTCCAACTTTAGGTTTACACCACTTTGAAATTGGAAAATTCCACATCCATTTCATCAAAAGCTGCTAAAGCGACGGAAATTCAGCGATAACATGTATCATGAATTCAGAGGATATTCGTATGAAGAGAGTCTGACCATTCGTACAAAAATTGTAGTACATGATGGCAAAATTTAAGGTTAATATGATTCATAATTTGGAATTGTTAATTAAGAAGAATGATTTTAAGATTACTGAATTTCCAGCGCTGTATTTTTGAAATGCCTAAATATGAAGACCTTTAATTTGATGCTTTGATTTAAATTTTCTGATTTTGAATAATGTATCTTAAAGATTTTTTTTTCAATTTGGCATGCCCTAATAATAAATAAATCGGGATGCGACTTATAATCCTGTGCCGCTTATAGGTGTGTAAATACGGTACGTGATTGCTGCGTAATGATAAGGGATACTTATTCGTGAAATCAAAATTTCCACGAAGCTAAAAATACGATATTTGTCGGTTATCAGATGAAACGTCACATCCCAAAGCGAATGTAACCATTTGTTCACCTAAACACTTCTGATGTGATAAAAGTAAATAATTCTCACAATTCCTTTCTTGGTGAAAGATATTGGTTAGATTTTTAAAATACAGAAAGGAGTTTATTATCTCTGAAGTTTTCCAAATGCAATCAAACTTCTGCAAAGTGTAACTCTTTTAGATAGCAATTTTTGGGAAACAATTTTGCCATTAGGGCAAATATTTACCAGGGGGGAAGGGGTGACATTTTTGAATTTTTTGCTGGTACCATCGTCGTTAAAGATTCATATCTCTTTTAAAACTTGCATTGTTGGTAGGGTACCATGTGTGTACGTCTAACTTGAAACAATCTAATGTCCAACTCACACGTCCGCATGTACAGGCAATTCACTTCCACCTGCCTGCGTTGAAATTTAGACGTGCACCATCTGAACATGTTAGCATTTGGGAGCATATCAAATGTGCACATAGACGGCTGATCCAAAAGGAGTCCGTACACATCCAAAACTTGAGGATTTCATTTGTTCAGATTTGCTCGAGAAAACGGTAATCCTCTGTTTCTTGTTGCAGGGTTGAGCTCACAGTTCGACTGTTTACCTAATGGCGATCCTATTCCTGGTGTTCCTCGTAGCAGACCTTCTTATTCTCTAGATAGTGATAATTCTTTAGGAAGTACTCTTCCTCCTGCCAGGACTTCTCTTCGTCTCCGGTCCAAGTCTCCTCCTGGCACACTTCACTCCCGGGACTGGTCTCGTCCTCCTGCACAGATGCCTCTTCTTGCCAGGTATCCACATATCAAGCTGAATTCTGTACTCATACTTGGACAACATGCATATATTCGGCTCATTCCTCGAATCAATCCGCATCAGCTATTTGAAATCAGAAGATACAGTTTTCCCGCGAATAAACCAATTCAATTGCACGGAGCAGGAGGTAATAACTACAAGCCCATGCTAACAGGAGAACAAAATGTTTTAGTAACAGCGACTGGCGACATTGTTGCCATATTGGAGGGTAGTAGATTTCTTCGTGGAATATATTCAACAAAAAGTGACAATGAAATACGTGTGAAAGTAAACATTTACGGCGGCGCGGTTGAAGAAATGACAGCAGAAGAACGGGCTGAATCACCCTTAAGCAACCATCAACCAATCTTGAAGAATTTTTCAATAGTAAATGTAATAGATATTCCTCAGCATCACTAAATTAATTTTTTTGAATGTAAAACTACAATATCATATTGCTCAATTCTATTTATTTATTTCTGCTCACGTATGCTAACGTTTTTATTTATTTATAAGCATAAATTTTGAGTTCACTGAAAAAATGTATTTGAGGCTAAAAGTCAATTCATATTGTTTAATGATCTGATGAAAAAGACGTTTAATTTGTAACACATGACGTACAGTATGTCAAAAAGTAAACCTGGCCTTCATAGCATTACTATTTTGACAAAAAGCCCTTTCCTCTTCTTCTCCACGGTATGCCTCGACGGAGTTCAACCGAAAGATCCTGGCACTATTGAATTTTGTATTTTGTTGCTAGTCTTGGATGTGAATTTTATGTGAAACCGAAATGCTGAGGTCTAGGTAATTGTTTTTGAATTCAGCAATTTCAACTTCATAATATTGACGTGTGATTTGTCCAAAGCATGCACATCACAGGATTTTTCCTATGTCAGGGCTTCTTTTTTAAATTCCACCAACATATTTAAGAGTAAAGTGTTTACTGTGCTAAATAACCGATGTCATTGAGGTAGATAAATAATCTCTTAAACTACCTTGTCCATACCTTGTTCCTACAGCCCCTGCTGCAAACCCATCCATGTAGTTTTGCAACGAATCCCTAATCGTTCTAATGAGCCCACGTTTGTCCACATGTTCTTTTCTGCATAACAGCATGTGGTGGGGAAAAGATTACTCTGAGACATGATTCCTATCACGATGTTAACAAACTTTAGATCAGTTACAATGGTTCCTTCAGAGGCATTAGTGTCCATTGCAGACCACAAAAGTAAAACCTAATGATAGCTTTCTTGTGAATATTGGCCCTAGACGATTTATTTTCGGTCTAGAGTCTTTTTCAGTTGATGATTTAGAAAGGCATGCCTTAAAAAAATTCATCTCTTCCGTCAATTCCAAACATTAAAGGAATTTCTGACACATTCATTTTCTCTTTGATGTGTCGAACTAATCCATTCCGATTAGTGTAATGGTCAGTCTCGAGTGACTGATGATACACTTGTTGACTTGTCTGAGTGAGTAGATAAGATTTTGGCTTGTTCGTTAAGGCTTAACCCACAGTCAGACCTCGCACCTTCCAACAGGCATTTGCGAAGAGGATTATACAAACGGATGATACAAACGCCGTTCCAAATTATGGGTAGTTAGCCAATTAAATCACGAATTACTAAAGACAATAGTGAACGCGCATTTATTTGAAGAACTGAACAAATTTAAACTGGGCTTCAAAAACTACGATCGGGATATTCTAGAAAATTTAGACGCGTTATTAATAGAAGATTCCTAAGACTGTAGTTTGAAAAATAAACATTCTTGGAGAACATTGTCCAATGTCTACGAAGATCTCAAAAACGCCTGTATTGCTGAAAGTATTTCAGAGGAGATAAGACGACAAATTAAATTTTGTAACCAGAAACGAACTCAACGTATTTACTTATACCGGACAGAAATCAGCAAGTTATTTACAAAGTTGTTTCCCAGAAGAAGTCACGAATGGGAATTACGTGGAGATTTTGAAAATCTTAGAATTGAATACAAGATGTACATGAAACGGAATGATTTCGAAACTTTCGAGTAATTAAACAACTTGTGAAGAATGAGAAACTGAACTAGATTCTACCTGGTTTCCGACACAGATTCCAATCAAATTTCTAACCTAGATTCCAAAACATGAGACCAAGATGTCCATTCAACTCTTCCAACCAAATATTAACAATGCTTAACCAAATGACATTAGGCTCAACTCAAGGTCAAAGTAACTCAGTTATCGAATTCCCGACAGGAAATACAAAAAAAAACTTCGGGCAAACCTAGAGTAATGAGGAAGAGTAGGAAAATAAGTGAGAAAAGATTTTTCAGAATATTAAATATGAGGAAACATATATAAGGATCAAGATTGTCATCTTTGGAAAAATCGAAAAGTTACGAATCAAGAAGAAATGAAAAAGGAATCTCAAAGAGCAAATAATCTGTCGGATGATCCAGAAAAAATTGACGAATAAAATAACTGTTCGCAAGAATTTTGCAATGGAATTGACGATCTCAACGAAAGCCAACAATCGCAATCAGAAAAACTTTTAGAAGAAAAAATAAAATCATATCAGGATTGGGGGTTAGAAGAAAATGAGGCATTCTAACAAATTGAAGATGTTTCAACTTCAGCATTACGTGTACTTACGCAAACACTTAACAGAAAAGGTTTCTTCAACTATATAAGAATTGAAAAACCTTCAAGGAAGAACCATTGGCGAATGGAACATGAACGATTTCAAATTAGATAATGTAAATACAGATAATATTACCTAGTCGTAGGAAATATCAATGAGTTTAAGTCAGAATACTTAGGCTCAAACAAGGGCGCAAATGGCATTGAAAGAATAGCATTAACGATAAAAACGAAGTCGTGAAACACTATGAACAATACTATGAACACAACTACTGTAAAATGACTCTAATAAATAACTTGAAAGATAACAGCATTTTGACTCTTGAGCCAAGATAGAAGTAACGTTCCCTTTCGAGACAAAAGAAAATCGTGAAAACATAATAATAATTACAAGTAAAAAAATAAATCACAGTAAGGAAGTGTAAACAGTGGAACGCAGTACTCTAAACTCTACAACATGAAACAAACCAACTTCGACTATTTGTTAATAAACTAAATAACACTTCAAATTGGATTTACGATTTTTATAACTAAATGAAAAAATAGCAAGCCATCTCAAATAAAACAGACTAGAAGGACAATCGACTCTAAAAACAAGAAATTTCATGGACAATTGACTCCAATGACAAATTTTATCAGAAACGAAGAAACATCAAGAAAAGAGGAAATTCAAACACGAGACAAGGGGCAAATGTAAAGAACTATTATACGAATTTCGGGGAAGAAAAGTACTTGCATTTATTTACATACCATATAACCATATAACATATAACAAGGATTGTGAACATTTTTTCATATTATGAAAGTAATATAAAATAATGTTAAGTATTTTAAAGAGTAGAGATTGAGGAATTCACAACATATTAAAGCCTTCAGAACGTAATTATTACTAGTTACATGAAACATTTTGATCCTCCTTCAGATCGCTAACATTATTACTTAGTTTCAACATTATTTAAAAACAACTATTGATCAGGATGAATATCGTTTATATATACAGGTGTAAACTTTTTTGATATCGGGCTTCTGGTGCCTAAGGCAGTTTCCATCATTTCTTTTTGCGTCATGACTTCAACCGCGCCGCTGTTCATGTTTATCTTCACCCGTTTCTCAAGAGAATTAATTAGTGTATATATTCCACGAAGATATCTGTTACCCTCCAGTATGGCGAATACGTCACCAGTGGATGTTGTTAAAACATTTCGCTCATCGGTTGGCATGGGCCCAAGGAGATTACCACTCAGTCTCATTTGAATCGGTTTATCAGGAGGAAATGTATATTTTCGAATTTCAAATAACCGGCTTGGGTTTCTCTTGGGAACAAGCCGAATAAATTTTAATTCTTCAGGTTCGAATCCAGATAAGCGTAAAGGACGGTTGGCAGGAGGAGATCTGGACCTGGCACGATGAGAAGGCTCAGCAGGAGGAGGACACTTGACCTCAGAATGAGATGTGGTCTGAGGACGAGAACTTTCAGAAGAATTTCGCCTCTCAAGAGAATGAGATGTTCCGGAACGAGGAACGCCGGGGATAGGGGCGCCATTAGGCAAGCACTCAAATTGTGAACTTAAGTCTGCAATAAGAAACAGAGAATTATATTTTTCTTAGAGTACGTAATCATACAGAGAGTTGTCAATGTCGTTGTAATGATCAATGTGATAGATAGTAGCCAACTCTCTGAATTTGAATCAGTGAATATTCACTGACTGTCAGTGAAATATCTAGAAATCGTTCAATGACAATCGATGAAATGGTACCTAATCATTCCGTGAAATAAACGCTTTTGAAAGTTGGCAGCACTGCAACTAGTCAATTTAGAAGTCATGATCGGACTGTCGTTCGCACACCCGTTGATTAAGTATTTTTTAAACGAGTTTAATTTGGAGATTTGATTGTTTTACGTTCGATTTGCACACACGGTACCCTCGTAACTATGCACTTGCACAGATCGGACACGCCAAATTTTGCGCGTCGAAATTCATATGTTCACTGTCTATATGTATGTATACATATCTGTATACATGCCCATGTGGCACAGATGGTTCAGAAATTCGTGCGAATTTCGTATAAATAGCCATTTAGATAGAATGCAAATTACATCACACAAATTTTAACTCCCGCATAGCTGAAAAACTATACTTGAAATTACAAATATATTATATTATTATATTCACCAATATAATCGAGGATTACCACCAAGAATACGACGATAATATCAAGGATCCTCATCTTTTCAAATTACAGAAAGAACTGATTAATGTATTATTGAACAATTTACTTAACAATGTAAATAATGAATGTTCTAATGTTTTCTTTGATTATGTCATACATATATCGAACCGCCGTTATCACGTAGATTGTAGGCGTCAAGCTTGTCGTTCTGAGATATTTACATTTCACTATCATTGTTTCTTTACGTTTTCATATTATTATAGATTTTATATTTCTGCGTGGTAACAGACAAATTAGGGTTCGCCAACAAAGTGAAGTTTCGACTTTCCCACCTACAGATACCTATTGTAACTTTAATGCCACAATTGTCTGTATTCGGACCATTTTTCCAATGCCAACTCCAATAGCAACCTTTCATCATTGTTTCTTCGCAATCAATTTCTCAGGACGCTGTCGCCGAGTTTGCAATACGGCGTGCGGCAATATGCATAGTGTAATAGCTTAACTGTCGTCAGTTTGCCGACAGTGAATGGTTGTTTG